>RJWT010021683.1:0-17488 GCA_004365215.1 Cuniculus paca | reverse complement strand
AAACCCTAAAAGAAAACAACTTTCAACCCAATTTGGCATATCCTGCAAAATTATCTTTCAAAATTGATGGAGAAATAAGATATTTCCATGTTAAAGAGATCCTAAAGAAATTAAGACCACCAAACCGACACTCATAAACTTCTCAAAGATATCCTAGAGAGAAAAGATGAAGCTAACAGTGCTAAACAGTGCAATAGAATGAATGCATCAACTAGGGCTAGCAATTAAGTAGCAGGGAAAACAAACAGTAAGTACATAATAAAATGAAAGGAATAACTCAATAACTATTAATTATAACTATCAGTGTGAATGGATTCCATTTGCCAATCAAAAGTCATAGATTAGCACAATGGATCAAGAAACAAAAGCCAATACTCTGCTGCAGACAAGAAACACATCTAACGTGAAAAAACAAATTCATACACTAAAAATCAAAGGATAGAAAAACAATAGTCAATGCTATAGGAGCCCCAAAACAAGCAGGAGCAGCTATCCTGTTTTCAGACAAAGTGGATTTTAAACCAATGCTGATCAAAAGAGACATAGAATATTTCATACTGGTTAATGGAATTGTTCAACAAGAAGAGATAACAATTGTAAATGCACCAAACCATGGTAAACACAACTTCATAAAACAAATAGTAATGGACATAAAAGATGGGATAAACACTAATATAATTATAGTGAGAAAACTCAGTCCCCCACTATTATGTATACAGACATTCCTTGTTAATCACTGAGTTACACTCCTGTGACTCAGTCATTAAAGGAATTGGTCACTAAATGAGGAATTGTATATAGTGTATGTACATTATAATATTCAAAACAAGAAATGGTCAAAGGAAATTCTAACTTGATTTTGCTTTTCTTTGCATAGCTCTTATACACAGCTCTGTAATATATAACAGAACATAAAACTAGAACTGTACAGTACACTCATCAAAAATCACAGTATTGTATAAACAAGGTGTACTATACAAAAAACCCTGAGGCCCTATAAATAAGATGTACAAAACTGTACAAAAAAAAACCAGTCATAAGTCTGAGTGGTTGGTCATAAGTCCAAAAGGCATTAAGCAGGTAGGTCATTAAACAAGGAATATCTGAATTGTACTTAAAAACAGCACCTGGGACATAATAAACACTATTGGCATTAGTTATTATTATTATTTTTGTTAATTTTTATTTGCTATTTTTCTAATGTTAGCTATTTTTGTAATCAGAATAAATGTTACTTTGAAGATTTTAGTTACAGGAAGTCCCTAAATTCACAATGAGATAAACAATACTTATCCAGCTCTTAAATTTGTTTTAGACAATTTAAAGCAAAAATAACATACAAAGGGCCAAGGACTTAGCTCAGTGGCACAAGCACCTGCCTGGCAAGTGTGAGGTTGTGAGTTTGATCCCTGGTACCAAAAAAAAAAAAATACAAATAAGCAACCTTACCAGCCAGTGTCTCAAAATGCAATACTGAAAGAGCCTATAGAATAGAGACCCTCAGGGGACGAGAGCTGAGGACAAACCAAGGAGGAAAATTGTGACATACTGAGTACAGGCTTCACAGCCCTCAGGTCCAGATCTGAACGGTCAGATTTCTCTAGTCCTTTGGAGTCTACCCCTTACACTCTATCATCCATGACTTAGTTTATTTTAGCTGTGACTCATTTCATTTCTATCCTGGGGCCTGGGCTAAATTGTTCCACCACATAAAGAAATATAATGGCACAAATCCTGATTAGTAACTTCTGAAACAAGATTTCCCCTGTGCACAGACCAGCACAGCTTAGTTCTACTAGGAACTTAGGTCTGTAATGTCTTTTTGTTTTTGTTTTTTCAGTTGTTTTCTTTATTTCTTTTGTTCTCCAAATATCTTCTGTTTCAATGCTTCTATTGTGCCGTTTACCTTGCTCTCGTTTATTGATACTCCCAATGAGAGGGTTAGATAGTGATGCGAAGATTACACCTTCGATAGATTCCACTTCGATTATGTTTAAATGATGTCAGGACTTTAAAATGATGTGCTTCATGCTCAAAGGTGGTGAATAATGCCATTTGGATCATCTATGTGAGTTTAAATGATACAGACTCAGATTTATTCCTAAATTTCAAAACTACTCAAAAAGTTCCTAAATTATATGTTCTGTGTGCCAGAGGAAAAGTATGTGTCACCAAGGTCTGCTGGTCTAACATTTTAGGGATCTAATGTCTTATTCAGTCCATTTTAGTGACTAATCCAGACCACATTTGCATTAATAGCCTTAACCCCAGTCATGAGTTTAATTTGTTTGAAACTATATTTAGGCCTTTGGGAGCCTCTATAATGAATTTCATTAAACAGAAAGATTATATAATATACTCTTTTATGATTAATTAACTCTCTATAAAGATGGTAATTATAATTAAACTCATAATTTGATTTGTGCATCATTATCATAATAATTGATCAAGTCATTTTACCCCACAAGCATTCAAAAACTGCTATGCATGAGAAAAAGAAACAAGCCTAAATCATCAAAAAAATATAGTTTTCACATATATTTCCCGTAAACTACAGCTCTTTTCAGTTCTTTCAGTTAAAGGCTATTTTCTTGACTGTAACAACCCCTCTCCCTCAAAAAACACTTTTTATTGCACAAAAGATGACAATATATTTATCTATACCATTCATATTTCAGATTTGAATGACCACGGTTCAGGCACACCTGATGTTTTTGCTTTTAAAATGCAGGCTATGCTAGTTCCCTAAGGTCCTACAATACCAAATAAATGCAGCATTAATCAGGAACCCTGTGAAACACACTTCCTAAGTATGGCCTGGGTAGCTTTTAAAGCACTGACAATGTGGAACAGTCCCACTGTGAAAATGAGAAAGAAGCCTTCAGGTCCTGACTACGCATGGCAGCCCAGAACACCCTTGCAGAGGCCCACTGGGAATTACAGTTAACCTCAGTGAACTGCTACATTCTAGACTTGCAAAGGGTTTATCCTAAAACATCACTGCTCTTCATGGTGCAGCTCTGTATCTGGAGGCATGCAGCTGCGAGAAGCTGCAGGCAAAGTAAACAGCATCATCATTATGGCTATTTTTAGGCTGTAGGACAGAGTCAGCCTGTGGCTTCTGGCTCAGTTCACACCCATGGACTGAAGTGTGGGCATTGGATAGCACCAGGAATGGGACCACCACAAGGACAATTCAGAGTCTTTCTGGAAAATCCTGACCAAGCTTGGAATCCTCTGGTAATTGCTAAGCTCAGGTCAAAGTCTTACAGAAATAGTGGAAGGTTCAGGATGTATTGTGTGGTTCTCCTATCCACAAGCATATGGGTACATAGAAGTGGAGTGAATAACATTTCAGTTTACATAGTTTTCCTTTCTTAACTGTTTTCTACCCTGTGTGCATACATCCTTTTCTGCACGTCATCTTGAGAACTTTTTCAAAAATAGGTGAGGGTCAAATAAATAAATATTAAGTTCTTAGCAAGCATCAGGTTTCAATTAGACCAGATGAATAGGTCCTCCTTTCTATATCTGTAAAATGAGTGGGCTACCTTAAATAAACTAGTTTTCCAACCCAGTACCTTATGTCTTTCGGCTTAGTCCTGGTGCCTGCCTCTCACTTCTGGCCAACACACTACATGCTACAGCCACAGATCTATGTAATCTTGGCACGTGCTGTTCCCTCTGCCTGGGATAAGGCCCGCTCATTTTTTTTTCAATTTTATAATTCCACTTATCTTTCTAAAATCTGCACAAGCATGGTCTTCCATAAGAAACCTTTTATGCTGCCCTACATGAAGCATCTATCATCACTGTGCTGTAATTCATTGTTATAAATGCTTTTGAAGTAAAAGACCGTCTTTCATTCTCTTTACCTGTCCAACACCTTGTCCAACACCTGCCAATAGGGTCTAAAAATACTGTGTATTGGGTGGATGGATGGATGGATGGATGGATGGGTGGATGGATGGATAGATAGATGGATGGATGGGTGGATGGATGAATGGATGGGTGGGTGGATGGGTGGATGGATGGATGGATGGATGCATGGATAGATGTGTGGATGGGTGGGTGGATGATGGGTGGATGGATGGATGGATGCATGGATGCATGGATAGATGGGTGGATGGGTGGATGGATGGATGGGTAGATGGGTGGATGGGTGGATGGATGGATGGATGGATGGATGGATGGATGGATAGATGGATGGATGGATGGATGAGTGGATGGATGGATGAATGGATATCCTTTTCAGCTCTGATGTCCAGTTAGACTGCGATAGGTCAGTTAGATACCCAGCACAGCCCTTCCACATTACCTCAAAGGCAGCTCATCCTGATGAAGGTAGGAAGGTTTAAGAAACTCCAGTGAGCTTGCATCAGTGGTGAAAACCCGTAATTCCAGCACTCTGGAGGCTGAGTCAGGAAAAAATCACAATTTTAAATCTGGCCTGGGAAATTTAGCAAGTTAGCAAAAACCTGTACCTGTCACACACACACACACAAAAAAAAACCTGTTTTTAAGGAGTTGAGGATGTAGCAGATCAGTGCAAAGGACCAGATTCAATCCAATCCTCAGTACCTAAATAAAGGGAGGGAGTGATGGAGGGAGGGAGGGAGGGACTTCGGAGAGAAAGATCAAGCTGAGAAAAAAGATCAAGCTGAGCGAAAAGGAAATTTCACTTACTACTTTTGCCTGGGACTAATCTGGGGCTTTGTATAGCAAATTGAAAATAACCAGGCTTAGTCTTTGTGCGATTAAACCAACAGAATTTCCTGATATCAATCAAGATTCCATAATACTGCAGATACAGGAGGCAGCGGGAGGGGCATCAAATCAGGGAGACCTGTTTTTCTAATATCTAGATTTACAGCTCCCATGGGTCATATGGTTTTCAATGTTCTCAACAGGGTATTCATTACTGTGCTACCTTAGGGATATTTTGGAAATATGTGGAGTTTGGGTTTCTTTGTTTGCCTGTTCAGCTTTCACTAAAACTGTGCCCTTATAAAAACTGCATTTATAACTGAAATGTATATTATTTACGGAGAATTACTTTCTTTTTATATTTCACTTAAATCACAATTTAGCTTCAGCTTAAAAATGGATCGTACACAGGTTTTATTATCTATCATCATGTTTCATAACAGTAACGGGAGGGTTATATAATATTTACTATAGAAGAGCTCAGTCTCACCTCCAGGGATTCTAAGAAAACAGACTAAGAAAATGCAGACTGTATCCTTGCTTCCTCCCTCTCCTTGGCTTCCTTCCAGTCTTCATTACAGCATCCCCTTCAGCTACCAGAAGCTACTGCCCCTAGAGGTTCCATCTAGAGTGCTCAGGCAAGGATGTTGTTACACTTCAAGATTTGAAGCAGATGCTCCTGTCTGAGATGTTGTCAGATTTGCTGCCTTCAGAGGAACAGAGTGGTTCTTCTCACTGGGAATCAAGGAAGTCTCCCAGGACATATTTGAATTTGTCCTTGAAAAAGGGGCAAAAGGGTTGGAGGGCACTCATTTTTCTTTTTTAATTCTCGTTGCTTCCTTTCTTCTTTGAATAGGTGAGGAGAATTGGATCGATCAGAATCCTTTATTCACAACACGCCATTGTCACTGGCTCACAGGAAAGAATCCAAAGTCCCTCAAATAGGATGAATTACAGCAGAATAGAGTCTTGTTCCATGGTTATACCTCAAAGTCAGTGTGCAAAGCCAAAATCACCCATAACTAATTAAACTAAAAGTTTCCTTACATCAAGCATAAAGTACAATGTACATGAGTTTGACCAACAACACGAAATAGTGATTATTATACATATCAAAGTTTGAGAATCGGTTTGCTAGGCCTTGGGAGGAATTTTTGAAAAATCATCCATGTGGACTTCTGATCATTTGAACTTTGCTGCTGCTGTGATAATTATCAAATAATTGGCAGTCACAGGGTGGGTGAAGAATTTCAAGCATTCTTATTTTTCCTTTAAGGCTTGCTCTATTTTGTTTATTTATTGTTATGACTTGTATCTAGTTGTCCCCATCCCCACCCCAAAGTCTCATGCACTCATAGGTGGGGCTTTTCTGAGCTGGCTGGATCCAGGGTGTGTGATACTGGGATTAAGGGTGTGTGGTACCTAATTAGTCCATTGATTGGTTTAGCACAGTTCCGGGTATGGATAATAAGAAGGCCTACCCTAAGTATGAGTGGCACCACCCAAAAGGCTTGCAGTGTAAATAGAATGAAAGGGAAAGGGAAGCTTCCTTATTGTTGCTGCCTGCTGCTGTCTGCCTTCTGCTTACCATGCCATGAACTGTTTTTCCTCTGCAATGCCCCCCTGTCATGCCACACTGCCTTGGAGCCAGCTGAGTATGGACTGAAATTGCTTACAAACTGTGAGCTGAAATATAGTTTTCTTCCTTTAACTGTGGGTGTCAGGTATTTTTGGTCTCAGCAACAAGAAAAGTAACTAAAACATTTGTTTTTCTTTATAAGAATTCAGGTTTCGTTTATTACTTTGTAGTACTTGGATGGAACCAAAGTCTTCATACTGAGCTACATCCTCAGCCCTTTCTTTATTTTTTTATTTTGAGACAGAATCTGTTTTTCAGCTGGACTTGAACTTTCTATCCTCCTGCCTCAGCCTCCCAGAGTGCTGGAGTTACAGATGTGAGTCACCAAAGTCAGCCCCATATTACACTTAATTGTTGTGTCTCCTTGGTTCCTCTGGACTGTAAATTTTTCTTGGTTTTGATGACTTTGACAGTTTTTGAAGAGTACTTGTCAGTATTAAATGCAGTGTTCCTCAGCTGAGATTTCTGATGTTGTTTTCTCATGAATAATTTGAGCTACAGGGTTTTAGGAAGAAGTTCACAGAGGTAAAGATGCCATTGTCACTGCATTATGCCATCAGTACACAGTGTCAATATGACTTATTGCTATTGCTGTTAACCTTGCATTCCCATGAGCGATGAGCAAACTCCTGGTTGCTCTACATCTTTTCCAGTCGGCAATTACCGTTATCAGGGCTATTTCGAGTTTTAATGATTCTAATCTATATGCAGGAATATTTCCTTTTTCTTTCATACAAAAATGAATTGAGTATCTTTTTCCATGTTTAGCTGCCATCTGTTTATTTTCTTTGAAGAGGTATCCATTCAGATATTTTGCCAATGTTTTAATTGGGTTTCCTGTTCTACTGTTGATATTTCGGAGTTTTTGAATATTTTGGCTGCAAGTCTTTTATTGAATATGTGACTCATAAATACCTCCTTCTAGTCAGTAACTTGTCTTTATTCTCTTGACAGTAACTTTCAAAGAGCAAAGTTTTAATTTTAATAATGCCTAACTTACCCATTTTTTTTCTTTCATGGCCCAAGTTTTTGAAGTTACCCTCACCATCTTGTTTCTAAAGGCCATGTAGATTTTCTCCTATATTTTCTTCTAGAAGTTTTTTTTTTTTTTGCTTTCCTTTGCTTCTTTTTTTTTTCTTCTAGAAGTTTATAGTTTTACATTTTGTGTGTAGGTCTTCAGTCCCTTTTGATATTAAATTTTGTGAGTTCTGTTTGCAGGTCTCTGATTGTTTCATATTCCATGCTGTGTTAAGGTTACGTGCTGGACTGGAAGATGCGTTGGTGGGGACAGAAGTAAGGAACTAATGCCTTTGTTTGAATCAAATGAATATATGATGTGCTCCTAATGTGTTCACCAAGTGGGCATTTTATCTTTCTTTTCATAGCTCCTCCAGGGAAGCAGGATAGTCCAGTGAACAGCTTCAGAAGGTCTACTTTGGAGTTGCAGAGTCCTCATTTGCCTCTGACAAAAAAATGCCTGCCTGAACTACTTCACAGGGCTCTTTTAGAGGATGAAAGAGATTATGAAGAATTAAGACTTTTTGAGAAATCCAAAGGCCAATCCGAATGTAATTTAACAAGCACCACTTATGAACGAGCAGTCTCTCTTTAAACCTCCTTCCTGCACCATGCCTGGGAGGTAGAATCATCCCCTTATTGAAGGATAATAAATATTCATTCTAGAGACCATTTCCATATCAAGCCATAGTTCAGTCTCTGACTGGCATTATCTGCAGAACAATATGATAAAACTAAGCACCCTCAACCCGGTATTTTTTCATTCCCCTCTCCCTTTTCTTTTCTGCAGAGGTCTATGTGAAATCATAGGTAAATGATACATTTGGGCCCTTGTTCAAAAAACACCTTGCCTGTCTGGGCTTGGCAGTGGACAGCCTCCTATTTTGAGCCCTCTTTAGCACATTTTGCTCTTCCTGAAGATTGAAATCATACTTTGACTCCACACCATATTGAAAATTGAATGTCAGATCAAATCTTAGGCCACAGAGCAGTTACCAAATAGCCTCACACCGTCCAAATCATATGCCAAGACATGCACCAGGGGGCTGACAGCATGAGAGCACATTAGTCCTAGGGACTCAAGTCTAGCAGTGGTGGGCTAATCAGTGGGTGAAGAGCTAGCCAATTCTTTTTTCTAAAGCTAGCCAATCCTGAGCTTTTGTCTTCTTTCTGAGCTTCACTGAACCCCAAAGTCCCTTTCAATAAAAAGAGGAAAGTTGCATTCTTAGCCCACCTGTGTCCTCAGTAGATTGCCAAATCATACTAGCTCAGAAAAGAATTAGCTAACGCTTCTAAATATGAAATCTTTCTGTGCCTTCTAAAATTAAAATGGAAAGGAAAATATTTCAAATTGAAGATTTCAAATGCAAGATCTGAATGATGACTCAGTTCTCTCCTTCCATCAGCAGACTGCCAGTTTTCAAGTATAAAATATTCCCTAATAAGAAAGGAAATGACTTTTCCAGAAAAGAAATGCAGGTGAGTAATCACGCAGTCAATATTGGTATTTCCATTAGCCTAAATTTCCATCAGACATTGGTAATTAATTGAAAATATATTTTGAACACAGAAGATTTAACAAGAATACTGTGTGCATGTTACATTCTAATTTTGTTGACCTGGGTCTTTCTATCTCTGGAAACAACTTATGTAATGAATACGTAACCTTTGCTATGTGAAATGAGGGACTAAATAAAGCTCACATTTAAATGTAACTGAAAATGTGTCAAGTGAGTTGTAAGTGAATAAAGCATATCAGAATGATTATTTTCCAAAGGTGACAGACACTGTGGCTGTATTTCCAGGTATGTGGAGAAGCTATTAAAATTCTCGCAAGGTCTATCAGGTTCAGAGAATGACACTGGAAATTTATTACAGGTGCCAAATTCAGTCGTATTCTGAGGCATGTTAATGTTTCCCACTGCAGACACCTATAAAATTCATTTCAAGATCTTTGGGGGGAAAATGTGTTTTTGAAAATCACAGGGGCTCAAAAGAGGAAATAGAAGAGCGAATGAATATGTGTGTGTGTGTGTGTATTTCTGTATTATCAAATAAAACGAAATATAAACTCCAAAACATTCTTTTCTATGTCCTTTGCCTTCCAAAGGATCATCTACACAGGGTTTTCAACAAAGATTTGACCAACTACTGAAGCATTAATCTTTCTTATTTTTATCTATGCCAACTTTGTGGTTTATTTGCTCCTAGAACACCTAGATTTCCAAACAATCCCCTTCTTACTTAACTGTTCTTAAATATACTGTTAAGCACAAAAGCCCTCCACCATCAAACCAGTGCTAAATAGAAGGAAATCATGGGTAAATTAAATTTCTTTCAGTTTCTCTAATTCATTGCACTCTTTCCCACTTTTTGTTTTAGTGGGGTTTTTTTTTTTCAGTTGCTTAGGGGCTTGGTGGTTATTCACTACCTATAGCAAGCCATAGCCCAGTAAATTATTGCTTATGTTAGTTTAAGGTGTTGCACTTTAATTTGTTGTTAAACTCATTCAGTTTCCCAGTGGTGACATAACTTAGGAAATATTCTTCACAGTGGCAAACTTGTCCCCTTAACTAACTAGTAACTGGTTCTGCATTAACTTAAGAGAAATACACTGGGAAGAATGCATTGAAGTAGCATTCACTTTGTTAAAGATCGCTGTCACAAATGGAAAAGTCAGAAGGGAAAACCTCAAAGGACAGATGTGGTTGTAAATTGCAAGGAATTAAACAATGTGTTCTAAGAATGCTTTTACGATATGTTAAAACATCCTAGTGAAAAGTGAAAACCCGAATATGGAGGACGCAATTTTGCAACCACTACTTGATAAATTCGAACGCCAATTTGAACCATTATTTGGAAGCACACAACTGACATGCAAAAGGAGTTGTCTCTTTATGGTGTTGTCTCAAAGAACTCTGGAAAATCCTTCTGATATCTAGAAATAAAAAAATAGGAAAGAGTTTTACCAATCTCTATAATGAAAATTATAAAACATTGATGAGGAAATTGAAGAGGACACTAAAAAGTGGAAACATCCCATGGTCATGGGTTGGAAGAGTCAGTGCTGGTAAAATGTCCGTGTATCACAAGGTGATTTTCAGACTCAGTGCAGTCTATATCAAAACCAATGGCATTTTTCACAGAATGGGAATAAATAATTTTAACATTTATATGGAACCACAAAAACCCCAAACAGCCAAAGCCATTTTAAAAAAAAAAAAAAAAAAAAAAAAAAAATCAGCATGAAGCATCACAACACTTGACTTCAAAAAATGGTACAAAATCACAACAATGAAACAACATAGTATTAGCATAAAAACAGACACATAGACTACTAGATAAAAGTAGACAGCATAAAAGTAAAACTACACATCTAAAACCAAAAGTTTTTTTGATAAAGGTGGTAGGCACATGCTTTAAAGAAATAAAAATCTTTTCAAATGTTTGCCTTAGTTACTTTTCTCCCATTGCTGAGACAAAATACCCATCACTCAAAGTTAAAGGGGGAAAGGTTTATTTTGCTCGCTGTTTGTAGGAGTTTCAGTCCATAATCAACTGGCTTAAAGCAGGGTGGTATGGAAGACAGGCATTGAAAAGGAGAAACAGTTCATGGCAGGCAAAAAGGTAGCAAAGCAACCAAGAAACAAGATGGGCTACTGGGATTAGGGTGATGCCAAACAATCAGTGGACTGACTTAGTGATCACCCACCCTTAATCCTAGCACCCTTAATCCTAGCATTGCAGCATGAATTAATCACACACTCTAGTTTGGCCACCTCTGAAAAAGCCCCACCTGTGACTGCATGGGGCTTTGAGGGGACATCTAGAAACAAGGCCTAACAGTGATGTTGAAAAATACAACTCTCTACATGTTGAATAACAGAACTAGACCACTATCTTACACCGATTACAAAGATCAACCCATAATGGATTAAGACCTCGGTCTAAATTCTAAAACTATGAAACTAATAGAAGAATGCATTGGGAAATACCTTAGGACATTGGAATGGATAAGAATATTTTTGGAGAAGACCTCAGAAACACAAGAAATAAAAACAAAAAAAGATGAGTAAGACAACATCAAACTAAAAAGTTTCTGCATGCCAAAGGAAACACTCAATACAGTGCAGAGATAACCTATGAAATGGAAGAAAATATTTTCAATATATATCCATCACAAGAGGTTGGTATCCAGACAACATAAGAAACTCCAAACCTCAATTGCAAAAACTCAAATAACACTATTTAAAAGTGGGCTATTGAGCTAAGTAGACATTTCAACATCAGTAGTCATCAGAAAAATGCAAATCAAAACCATAGTAAGATTTTACCTCAAGACACTAAGAATGGCTATTACCAAAAAGCCTAAAAATAACAAGCACTGGCAAGGATGTGGACAAAAAAGAATACTTGCAAACTCTTGGCGGAAATGTAAATTAGTACAGTCATTCTAGCAAAGAATATGGAGATTCCTCACAAAATTAAAAAGAGAAATACTATATTATATGTAATCCCACTGCTGGATATAGATCTAAAGGTAATAAAATCAGTATTTTGAAACACAGAGACACATCTTCACTGCTATGTATGCTGCAGAGCTATTCAGAATAACCAAGAAATGGAAACAATTTGAGTGTCCACCAACTGACATAGATAAAAAAATAATGTGAGAAAGCTAGGTAGGTAGGTAGAAAGAAAGAAAGAAAAGAGAGAAAGAAAGAAAGAAAGAAAGAAAGAAAGAAAGAAAGAAAGAAAGACAGAGAGAAGAAAGAAAGAAAGAAAGAAAGAAAGAAAGAAAGAAAGAAAGAGAAAGACATGCTCCTTAGTCATTAAAAAAACATTAAATCCAATCACCTTGACAACTCAGATGAAATTAGAGACAATTATGCTAAGTGAAACAAGACAGACACAGAAAAATAAGTGTCACATGATCTCACTCACATGTAGAATCTAAAAAAGTAGATCTCTTAGAAATTGAAAATGAAGCGGTGGATAACCGAGACCTGCAAGAGTAGCAGAGGAAGTTATGGGGAAAGGTGGATCAATCAGAAATGTTAAAGAGAGATTGGAGCAAGAAGCTCTGCTGTACTCTCACACAGCGAAGTGACCCTGGGTAATAAACTGCACACTTCAAAATGCAAGAAAGGATTGTGAAAGTTTTCACTATTTAAAAATGTTGCACATTTGAGGAGATAGATACACTTTGCAATGTATACATGTATCTAACAACATTACATGACATCCTATTAATGTGCATGATTTTTATGTTTTTTTGATATAACAGTTAAAAATAATTGCTTAAAAGGGAAAGAAAATTACAGTTCAGCTCTTTATTCAATCCCAACCAAACAGGACACCTATGTAATTTCCTAGATTCCACTCACACGGGCAACTCTCAGGCATGATAGCCACAGAGAACAACCAGCGAGAGCCAGCACGGGTTGAAGGCCAGCTCTAGGCTGCACGTCATGCAGCTGGCAAACGTCTTCCTGGTTTGGACCAACCTTGAGTAAACCTTGGCTTGGTGCTCTGCTCATGGGTGTCAGAGATCTGTTTATCACTACTACTGATGGAAATTGCCAATGACCCTAACACAAGATGGGAAAGAAAATATAAAAGCTCCCATACATATTTGAATTTTTGAACTCACTATTTTCTTTCAGGTCTAACAAACCATAAGTTCCCACACAGTCAGTTCATCACCTCCTACTGCCCACCCTTCTGATATTCATGTCTTTATACCTTCTCACCAAGCCTCTTAACTCACTCAACCTCTAGTTTGGGTTACATTCTCCTCCAGAGCCTTGAAGAAACAATGCAGAAGACATAAGAAGCAACAAAAAAATCAGATAATTAAACATATAGAGTTCTCCATAATCCAAGAATATGTCAATGAAAATGAATATATTACCAAGAAGCACTAAATATTTTCCCTGAAAAAGCAGAAGCTAGAATGCGGGAACCTGGACAGTCTTCTAACCCCTTACAGGTTACTGTTCTAGTTTTCCAGGCAATTTATAATCTAAAAGGTGGTAATGATTGTTAGTAATTTGTTAGTAACCAGGTGAAGGTGCTTGCATCTCAATGGCTAGCAGCCCCCTCATACTCCTTTACCCTGTCCCAGGTCTGTGACTTATGTAAAAACCACACCAATATCCATGGATTGCTTACCCTGGCTGGTCTTTCATACATGCTTGTAACAGTGTTGCTTCTGTTTGCCTTCTTCTTTTGTCTCACTCATAGACTTATTGGCTACTTAGAAATTATGTTTCCTTAAAGAAAGAAATCCTGTTCAGAAAGCAAGGCTACACCCGCTGTCTGAAGCTGATGGTACATTGTTGATAGATGACAAAAAGAAAATTGAACTCCTCAGCTCCTATTTTGCTTTTGGACTCATGGTCAAGGGAAAAGATATTTAGACAGAAATAAGTAGACATACAGCTGTTATGTGGAAATTGAAGCCGAAGATGAGAGAAGAGTTGAAACTCAGTATCTATGTGCTATCGGTAAGTTCAAATCTCTTGACCTGGTGATTGTATTTCAGGTTACTGAGCAAATTTTCACTTGAGATTAGCAAACTCCTGTGGGTAATCTTTAGAAAACTGTACAGAAAGTGAAAGTTACTGGAATGCTGGAGACTATAAATGTGAGTTTCTGTTTCTCAGAAGTAAGGTGTACTTAGTGCAGACTTAAATTCCGACCAAGGATACGATTATGAAAGTAAAGTGTATGAGAATGACTAGAGCAGATGTAAGTGATCTTTAATGCATGATAAAATGCATTTTAATCCATTTCAAGTTATAAATATCTTTGCCCCAAAAGGTATAATGGAAAACTACAATATAGGATGGACATCAATCCTCCCAAAATATATACATGCACAGACACACAGAAAAATTGCATATATTGTTAGGAAGTTTATAGACCATCTTAATTTAATTCATAACTTGACTAAAGAGTTTATTAAGAAAATCATATCCATTTAAAATCATTTTTCTCTGGGCAAGGTTTCTAACTGATAGATACATAAGTAGAGTCAACTATGTAAATAGATACATAAAAACTACATTTTAATACACTTATTTATGTGGACAAAATGACAAAAAAGTGAGGGGTTGTTAATAAAATTAGCTGGTTATCTTTTTTAACCAATACTTACTAAGTACCTATTATGCATCATTTACAGGTACCAGTGATAAAATGATATGCAAAGTAGAAACCATACCAACATTTGAAGGTCTCCTGGTCACGCGAAGAATTCAGACAACAGACAAATAAAATAATTTCAGATGCTGATAGGCGATATAAAGAAATTCAGCAAAGTGATGACATAAGCAGGGAGACATGGGGGAGAGGTATATGGAAGATAGTCTCTCTGAGGAGGGTCTACTTGATCTGAACACAAAGCTTGGGAATACTTGATCTGAGCCATAAAGCTTCACAGAGAGAGCTGTGTGAAGAACAGGGGAAAGGAGAAGCACTTCAGACAGAAAAGAAGGGATAAAGACTGGAAAGGGAATAAGATTGGTTTAGTCAAGGAAGAAAAATCCTGGGAAAGTGATACCTATAATATCAAAGGCCAGATCTTGGAGGAATATAAGAGACAGTCAAAACTTTAGATTTTATATAAAGGGAACTGGAAAGACAGTTGAGGGCTTTGGGCATAGCAGTGACATCATCTGACAACCTCTGTGTTGTATAAGTAGTTCATGCAGGACAGGAGGGGCAAAGCTAGAGAGGAGAGTTACAACAATGTGCAATACAACTATGGTTATGGAAATGGGGAAGAATGAAACTGCACAATGTGTGTTTTGGAGGAATTATTGATAAAGTAGATATGGAAAAGAAAAAACAAGAAGTAATTAAAGATTACTCCCAGGTTGCTGTCTTGAGCCCCTAGGTAAAACAGTAAACCTACTTACTGAGGCAGGGGAAGACTAAGAAAGGAGCAAGTTTGATGGGCGGGGGTTGAGTTGGGACAAAACGAAAGTTAAATGACTTGGAGATTAAATGATTCTTAATCTAGAACTAGTATCACTCTGAGAAAATTTCAAGGGATGTGGTAAATGGCTAGACCCTTGATCTTGTCTTGCTCAATTTTGTTTTAAATTAATAGCACAGCTTAAAGTAGAAAAGTATTTTAAAAACCTATAAATAAAAGAAATTTAAGGTGAAATTTCAGTTGAAAGTGTGAGCCAAATAAAATTAAATTCCTTCTTTTGGGTCCAGAACCTATATATTCAAACAGAGTTTGGAAAAGATGTGGATTGGAGCAGCATGTAAGAAGACATTAGGCTTTGGTTGACTATAAATTTAAATTTTAAAGGACCACAGGTTAGTAAATTGATCAGCACATAACTAACACTGAATCAATGCTGTTTCCATTACCATTATTATTATTTATTTTTATCATTTTTAAAAGTTTAAATCAATAGGTAATGTCTGTCAAACTAAAGCAATTTTGGAATAACTTAATAAAAGTAGAAGATCTAAAATATTGGAATTAATAATTCCAGTTCACTTCATACTGATGAAAGCATATGTAGATTATCATATTTAGTTGTGTAAAGGTATAGGCACATCCACCCAGGAAAGGTGCTAAAGGGACTAAAGACACATGTGAAGAATGTTGGAAAAATGTGGATGTCTGGCTGAGAACAATGAAGAACCAACAAACATATGAAGGGTTTCCACATAGTAAGAAAGTAGACCTAAGGGCTGGGGATTTAGCTCACCAGCCTAAGCGCCTGCCTGGCAAGCGCGAGGTTGTGAGTTCGATCCCCAGTGCTGCAAAAAAAAAAAAAGAAAGAAAGTAGACCTTTGTAGTATGTCCTTGAGAGAGAGAAGGATAGTTATAGAAAACACTGAAGAAGCCAGTTGTGGTGGCATAGGCCTACAACTCCAGGTCTCTGGGAGGTTGAAGCAGGAGGATCACAAGTTCAACCCCAGCCCAAGTGGCTTCGTGGCTTAGACAGATTCCCTCTCCAAGTTTAAAACATAAAGAAGGGGAGACTAGAGATACAGCTCAGTGTAAAGGCCCTGGGTTTAATTTCCAGTACTGCAAGCAAACAATCAATGACAGCTTTTGACTCATTTAAGGAACTTTTGATAGTTTGACTTTCTCATGAGAGAACAGACTCCCTCTGGAGGCACTGAGTTCTACAAGATCGGGAGCATTTGAGAATTGGTGGCTGTCCAATGTAACAGAGAATGGAGATAGCTGTGCTTAACGACTGAATTGGACAGATCTTTCTCTGTTCTGTGATTGGAACTTGATTTGCACATGAGCAACTCTAATTATCATACAACCCCAGATTGGTTATTTAATAGGAAGCAACAATGCAGAAAGGATCAGTGGTTTTGGTTTTATTTTATATAAATTTTAGCACTGTTTTTTCTAGTTCTGTGAAAAACACCATTGTTATTCTTACTAGAATTGCATTAAATCTGTATGTCATTTTTAGTAATATAACAATTTTGATAACATTGGTTCTACCTATTCAGGGTAAATGAGTGTGCATTTTGGCTAAGTAAATGCTATATATTTACCAAAATGCTATGTGGGAAATCATTCCTCATGATCAAAGAGGGCAAGGCACAGTGGCACACACCTGTAATCACAACATTCTGAGAAGCTGAGGCAGGAGGATCCCAAGTTCAGACTCTAAGTAGGCAGCTTAACAACTAAGCAAGACCCTTTCTCAAAATAGTTGATGTAACATCTACATATCTCTTCATCTTTATCTCACACTTCTCATCCCCTTCTCTTTTCATGTTCCAGTCCTTGGCTGATTCCTTTTCAACACTCAGAATTCACCTTAAACTATGCCTCTTCCAAGAGGCTCCCTTGACAACCCTCTCAAAAGCAGATTCCTTCTCACTGCCTCTCATTCATCCTGGCCCATTATGTGTGGTTTATATTCCAACTACTTCATTCCTACTATTGCCCACAATTTGTTATTGTTTTAATTATATATGTGTTTCACATTTTTCTACAGACTATAAGCTCTAAAGGTCAGGGGTTGATGCTTTTTTTTACTGCGTACTGGGCAGAGAAATACAAGATAAAAGTTGGGGGCAGAGGTTCTGAAGCTAAACTGCCTGGGTCCAAATGCCATCTTA
>RJWT010021682.1:0-17508 GCA_004365215.1 Cuniculus paca | reverse complement strand
TGTAAAGCCTCATTTATGCTTGAGAGGAGCTAGACTAAGACTGGACACAGGAGGTACAGAAAGAGGTAATTCCAAGGTAAGGAAACAGGGAAGGATGAGAGCAGTATTCCAACAGTTCCCGCTGCTCCCTGTAGTTTATTCTCTCACAGCTGTACCTACTTGTTTCTGGCCAGGCCTCACCAGCCCGCATCACGCAGCTGTTTCTCACAATAATTTCCCTTTACAGTTCCTCCAGGGATGAGCTGGGGAAAGCGAGCCAGAGGTCATGCTAGTTCAGCATCTTGATAGGAACATCAATCGGCCTCTTGGCAGCTCTGAAGAATTGAAGCCACAGGAAGGGTTTCTTTCATAACAACTGGTGGTAAAAGTTATGCCATGAAGGGGAGGGAATTTTAAGTCCATGGATACTCACAGAAGAGGAAATTAGTTTTGACTGCTAGGTAGGGGATGAATGAGAGGGAAGAGACAGGAGTAGAAGGATTTTAAAATGGGAGAATACTAGAAAGAATGAGCAAAGATACTGATCAAGAACATATGTTAAAATGAAGACAGCTGCCAAGCTTTGAATTCGAAGTAAGACTTTGAGGGCCGGGATCTAGCTCAGTGGCCTAAGCGCCTGCCTGGCAAGTGCAAGGTCGTGAGTTCAATCCCCGGTGCCGCAAAAAAAAAAAAAAAAAAAAAAAAGTAAGACTTTGTCTCTTTTCCACTTGGTATAAAAACCTTCGTGGGTATTCATTTCTAAGCTTAACTAGCTAAATGACTTAAGTTAGCTCTTACCTCGGTGAGGATGCTATTTTGTTTTACCTGACACTATCCTAGGCTGCCCTGACCACCTACACATAAATTACTAAGCAGTTAAGAGTATTCCTTTTGAATATAACAGGAATAGAAGAAAACGAAGGTTTAAATAAGTCAAGGAACTGCCCAAGGCAGAAGTGCACCTCCTTCCACTACGCTGCTAGTTAATACTTAGTTCGGCTGCTCAACTGAGAAAGTTAGGAGTCATTCTGGTTTCTCCCTGTTCTCTACTATCACATCCATCACCAAACCTTGTAGGCTTTACCTCCTAAACCACTCAAAACCATCTCTTCTCCCCATCTGCATGTTCAATCCCCCAAATCAAAAATCATTATTTCAAGCTGGGCGTGGTGGCACACACCCATAATGCCAACACTCCAGAAGCTGGGGCTGGCAAATCACCGCAAAGTTCGAGGCCAGCCTGCACTACAAAGCAAGATCCTATCTCAAAAAAAGAAAAAGAAAAAGAAAAAGAAAAAGAAAAAAGAAAAAAAAATTTTACCTAAAGATAAAAAATATTGATTAAAGGAAAAAAATCATTAGAGATAGGAGAAAGCCAGGTACAGTCGTGTACACCTGTGATCCCAGCTATGCAAGAATCTGAGACAAAAAGGATCACAAATTAGAGGCCAACCTGAACACCACAGAGACCCTGTTTAAAAATTATTATAAAGGGCAGGGCGTGGTGGCGCACTCCTGTAATACCAGCAGTCGGGAGGCTGAGGCAGGAGGATCGTTGCAAATTCGAGACCAGCCTGTGCTACAAAGAGAGCACAAGGCCACCCTGAACCACATAGCGAGACCCCATCTCAAAAAGACAAAAAAAAAAAATTTTTTTTAAAGATTGAGGTTGTAAATTCCTCAGAACATCTGCCTACCCTGTGTGAGCCCCTAAATTCAATCCCTCATACCACATTTTAAAAAAAAAAGGAAATACAGCTTTGAATAGGTTTAATTACCTTACTGAACGCCACACAGTAGGGCCTTCTATTCGTATGTCTTTTTTTTTCTATTTGTATGTTTTTGTTTTTGTTTTTTGGTACCAGGGATCAAACTCATGACCTCACACTTGCTAGGCAGGCGCTTGTGCCACTGAGCTATATCCCCAATGCTATTTGTATGTATTATACCTTGAAAAAAAACTGAGTCTTGGGGAATATCCCAGTCACATTACATTAAAAAGAACTGTTATCACTAACAGATTTGGCTTCCTGGAAATGTGTCTGTCCTTCCTGATCACATTAAATCCTAGAGATTAGTAGAAAAGGTTCAAAAGAATTTGCCTGCTCTTGAAAGATGACAGAAGTCCTTTCTGAAGTGTTCTTTGCTTGCTCTCAAAAGAATCCGGCCTGGCGATATGAGCCTGTAATCTCAGCACTCTGGGAGGCTGAAGCAAGAGGTCAGAAAATTCCATCCCAGCCTAGGCAATCTAGTGAGACCTGTCTTACATATAAAAAACTGAGCTGGACATAGTGACACACGAAGTCATCTCAGCACTCAGGGGGCTGAGGCAGCAGGATGACTGTAGGTTTAAGGACAGCCTGGGCCACAATAGTGAGCTCAAAGCCAGCCTGAACTACACAGGGAGGTCCTGTCTCAAAAAACCAAAATCAGTAAACGAATGAATGAATGAATGAATGAATGAATAGGCTGGCCTACAAAGGCCCTGAGTTTACTCCCCAGACCTGCCTCCCCAAAAACATTCTCTTTCAAGGATATAGTGTTTCACAATACAGGGATGAAAAAGAAGCCAATCTCACCACTTCACCTCACAATGCAACGGAACTAGGAATATAAACGCAGGCAAAAAACCCCTAGTTTTCCAGGGCATCTGAAAAGCATACTACATGGGTGTGGAGAGCTGACTCAGTAATGATGGGGCTCAATACACATCATCCCATTACAGGCGTATAGGAGACCAAAGTGTACCAGTCTCACTATCCTATCAGGCTGGCCTTGAACTCCTGGACTCAACAGAATCCTTCTTAGCCTCCCAGAGAAGCTAGGACTATAGGCGTTCACTGTGTACCCTTCATTTCTTGGCAAATTTTGAACTGGGTTATTCTGAGAAACTGTAGACATCAGAGTAGCTCTAAAGAGCTATCCTTGTGTAAAAGAAATTCCCATCTAGAAAGGAAATCTGATTGCACACAGCTGTAATCCCAGCACTCTGAGAGGCTGAGGCAGGAAGAACACCCTGTCAAAAACTAAGAAAGACTGGGGATATAGGTCAGTGTGAAGGCCATAGGTTCAATCCCCAGCACAGGAAGGAAGGAAGGAAGGAAGGAAGGAAGGAAGGAAGGAAGGAAGGAAGGACAGACAGACAGACAGATCTCTATCAGAAAAGTATCTTTTCTTACCTGACACTTTACTTGCTGTTATGGTTGATACATTGCATCAACTTGCAGAGTTTAGAAGTTTAACTGAGAGACTCAGCAGGGAGCCAGGGTTCTTACTTTGTAAATATCCTCATCCTGTACAAAGGAGGGCAAGGACATTTTGTGTGTTACACCCAGGGGGGGGGGGCGCTGGGTATAATTTAAGGGAGGAGAAGAGGCTTGTGTTTGCTGGTTTTGCTCTGGCTGCTGCCTTGAAGTGTTGTCCCAGTGCATGCCACCCTGCCTTGGAGCCAGCTGATTATGGACTGAAATCTCCAGAAACTGTGAGCTAAGTAAACCTTTCCTTGCTTCATTTTGGTGTCAGGTGTTTGTCTCAGCAAGGAAGAAAAAGTAACCAGAGATTTGAGCCCAACCTGCCAGGGCAATTCAGTGATTCAGGGAGACCCTGGCAGAAAATTCCAAAGGTAAAGCTTCAGAAGGCTGGTGGTGGGTGGGGGCAGAGCCTAGCTCACATTCAGCATTGAATAAAAAGAGGGAATGAAACAGTGAAAAAAAAAGAAAAAAGTAACCAAAACACTTGGGTAAGACTTACCCACCAAAAAATTCCTCCCCACCACATCCACCTTAACTTGTGTTCTCACCACCCTCTAGGAGCCCCAAGCCTCATGCCTTTCCTGTTACTCAGGACATACACTACTCAAATATCTGACCCTTCTTTGAGTCTCATATTTTGTAAGATTTCTGTGCATATGCAGATAATTAAAGTTTTCTCTCTCACTATGTCTTATGTCAACTCATAGCCTAAGCAAAGAGCCAAAAAAAGGGAAGTCCTTTCCTCACTCCAATTACAGAATATTAAGCCTCACCAGGTGTGTATATAACCCTTCTTGATTTATCTCCAACTTCCTTCCAATTCCACAATTGCACTCTTTAAGTCTCTGCCTCTACCACCCAACACTCTCCATGTTAAATAATCTGTCTTGCCCTTTTTACCACCCAGTGTTTTTAGCACCAACTTTTTAAACGGCAAATGGTACTCCAGCTGGCCTAAACAGGCTTCTGAAAGTAATGGAACACAACAGACCAGAAAACAAAGGGCATAACAAAGCTATGTATGTGGAAGCTGTTCGTTATCCTATAGTGACAAAAGCTTACAGTTAAGCACCTTTGTGTCAGGTACTCTTTAAAGCACATTACATAAAAGAATTCATTTAATCCTTACTGAGATCCTGTGAGGTAGTATCCTCATTTTCAGAAGAGGAAATTGAAGCAGAGGTACATAACTTGCCCCAAACCATGAAGTCCAAGCATTCTGGCTGCAGAAGCAAGAACCCTTAACCACTACCTCTCCTATAACAGGTCACAATGTAAAATGTGGAAGACAGAACCTTTGCAGATGGGAAGGGAACCAAGAGATGGGAGGAAGGTTGAGGGAGGAAAGGGCAAGAGAACATAGAATTAGTAGGATGTGTTATGTACATGTATCAACTCCCCATGATGAATGGAATCATTATGTACTGCAAACATGTACCAATTAAAAACTTTAAAAAAACTTTAATGTAAAATTTATTTTTCATTGGGGATCATGGTTAAAATTTGAAAGCTACTGCTTTAGCACCTGTCCTTTCTCCTTTTCTCATGCCTCAAAAAAATCTTATTTTATCCAGGTCAAAAGTCAGTTCCTTAGTAAGGCCTTTCTGACTCTCCAAGGGAAGCTGTAATACCGGAACAACTTCATTAAAAACACTTATTTGGAGGTGGGGGTGTTGTTCAGTGGTCAGTGGTAGAAAGAACACTTAGCACACATGAGGTTCAATCCGCAGCAAAAGAACAAAACATACTTAGGTTTTTCGTGTGTGTCCTTTCTGGAGTGAAATCCAAACCAGCAGGAACAGGCTTATTCTCATAGTGATGATGAATGAGTGCTTTTTACCCTACACTCAGTCCAACAGCCTCCTACACTCCATCTTAAAATCTCTTCTTTTGAAGACAACTATACTTCTAAGACCAAAATAAAACTTACCAGAAGGCAACAAAAGCAATATCCTTAACAAATCGGAACAGCTGAAGGGACCTCAAACTATTCGTTGACTCTCCTTCAACTGAACACGAGAAAATAATATTCTTTCTTTGAAAAACAAAGTACTAGCTGGGCATGGTGACACACACCTGTAATCCCAGCACTCTGAGAGGCTGACGCAGAAGTTTGCGCCCAGCCTGGACAAATCAGCAACTAATCAAGATTGTGTCTCAAAGTCAAAATTTTTAAAAGGGGTGGGGATGTAGCTTAGTGCAAAGGCCCTGGTTTCAATCCCTCGCACAGCAAAAACAACAACAAACAGAGAACACTACTATTTAGATGCTGCAGTTCTTACCAGGTTTGCTACACATGTAAAAAGGTGGTATGTGTAGGAAAAGTATAATCCATCACAATTTGCAAAACAAGCCAGGAAATAACCTAAATACACACCAGTGGGAAACAGGTTAAAGAAAACTGCAGCATAACCCTACACATTAACATTGCCTAAGTTTCTGGGAAAAAGTGTAAGTTACGAAATATGATCCATAAAACGTTATTTGGAAAAACTTATGGTGCAGAACAATACATACAAAATGATCCCTCAGTGGTTTAAAAATGTCAACATGTAGAGTAAGTCAGGATACAAAACCAAGCAATTAACAGAAAGACTGAAGAAACAGGTTGGGGCTGCTGAACTGCTAACTTAATAAACTTGTGTATTTTGTATTTTCTTAAACGAGAGTTGCAATCTCAACTAGTATGATGAAACAGAATATTGTGAAATAACTACCTTTCAACTACAATACTTTTTCCTACCAGGAATGTATGAGAAAGGGACTAAACCCCGAGATGTTGTAACACTTAATAGCAAAAGGTTCCAAGTATCTTTGACAGGTATTTGCCCCACGTGATAACGTCCCAAGGCTTGGAGGAGCTTCCCAACACAGAGATCTTTCCTGATAAGGGAAAAGAGAAGCAGCACTGTCTGCGGGTGTGCTTTAAAACTGGTTTTCAAGTAGGGAATGGGGCTGAGGCAAGTGGACCACTCAGAGTTAAAAAGGACAGCCTGAACTTCGTGGCAGGATCTCGTCTCCAAAAATGTGGTTTTCAAATTTTAGGGTACACAAGAATCATTGGGAGGTACGCTAAAATACCTATTTCCTGAAACCCATCCCTCAGATAATTCTGTTTCAAAAAGGTCTGGGTGTGGACCCAAAACGAGCTTTTTTCAAAAGAGCACTGAAGTGAGGCAACTGGTCTGTGACCTAAAAATTACTAAGCCTTAAGACACGTGGATGTCATTCTCTCCGTCTGCCTCCCTCCCACACCTCTCCTTTAAAGTTCACCGCTATTTCTCAAATTTCGCTTCAATCTTAGGTTTGTAAACTGCTGACCCCATTCCATTTCCTTTTACTCTTCCGGTGGGGACCAGTCTCACAACCCTTCCCCCACCAGCCCTCGTTCCGCAGGGCGCGATCGTCCCACGCCGCCACCCACGCCTCGGGCTCCTCCAGCCCGCTCCCAGCTCCGGGGCCCGCAGAACTGACGACACCGCAGCCTGCCCCACTCTTCCCACTGCCCGCCCCCGGCCTCCCGGCACCCCGCCGACGAAACCCTAGAGCCACACCTTACGGCCGCTCCATGAGGCGCTCGCCCTCGGAGCCCGGGGGGAGGGGTAGCAGTCGCAGGTCCTAAAGCTTCAGCGGCATTTTGAAAGGGCAAGCAATGAGTGCGCCACTTCCGGCCTCTTGAACCCGTTCTTTACGAGAGCTTCCGGTTAGGCCTCCAGAAACCATAGATGGGACAACCGGAGGACTAGAGCTAGAAAGACTGAACCCTGTACCATAGAGTAGATCCGAATTCTGGAAGAGAGTCGCGGTGTGAATGATTGAGAAGTAAAGAGGTCACCAGAGAACATTTGGGGAACTCACAAGGTTTTGTGATATTTATAGAAGTGTCGACCGAGAAGTGTCTTTGGAGGCGGAACAGCAGGGGAGAAAGCTAAGAGCATAATCAACCTTAAGATTTCCGGAAAAATTCTATGCTTCGCCATTCCCTCTGTTCCTTAACGTAATTTATTCGCCCTACTCCCCGGAGTTTGGCTGGAGACGGGAAACAGTAATCCTAGTGTTGTCCTAACTGGGGACAATAAGACTGGTATTTTCACGAATAACTACAAGATACGTGGTAAATGCAAAACGAGAAGTGAGAAGAACCGTGAGACGGGGTTCATTTGGCTCACAATCAGGGCCTCTGACCTCTCCTAGTGTTATAGAAGTGCCTCGCGGAAACGTCACAGGCGGCTGTCTTCAGCCTCTGCCACTGCCAGATGGCATTACCCCATCACCACCCAATACCTCGTTTCATTTATTTCAGGATGATCCTAAGACTCAGAGGGTATTTTGCCTTTGCAATTTCTTTTGGGTTTAGCTCTGTACTTTGGAGACTAGAATAAGTCAGTCTCCGTTATTTCCAAGCTGTTGTTTCTCTCTTGAAGAGAGCTTCCAGTTCCAAGCCCTAACCCTCTCTCTTGTTTCTCTAGTTTAAAATACCCTGATCTTTTATTTCTTTTTCTACTTGGCCAAGTCCCCAGCCATCTTGGCCTCTATGTTCTGGACAAGCACCTGTTTTCTCTGTTTAAAATATGGTTCCCAGAGCTAGAAACAGACCTATGCAAAAGAAAGTAAAGGACATGCGTCGATTGACACATTGCACCCTAACAACCTCCCACACAATTTGGGGATCTAAAGTTCTGTAGAGGAACTGAAGAAATTATTTCCCTTTTCACAATTGCTCACAGTGAACTTGAAGGCAGCAACCACCTCGCAAGGAAATGAAGGGGAAGCTTTTCTAGCTGAACCACTGTTAACTATTTCCCCTCTCCTTTTGTGTAACCTTTTTTTTTTACACGGAGAATTGAACTCAGGACCTTGTGCTTGCTAGATAGGCGCTGTGCCACTGAGCCGCATCCCTGCCCATGCACCTATTTTTTTAAAAGACGATTTCCAAATGCATTTATTTTGTGTCTTTTAAATAGTATCTGGTTAGCTTAAAGGTCCCTTCTTACTGTCTCCTGGAACCGGAATTATGATTCTCTCAATTCAATACAAGATCAACAAGTATTTGTTGATCACCTGCTATATGCTAAGCATCAACCTAAACGTTCCCAAAATGAGTAAAACCTGGAATCTGCCTAGGGAGGAAGTCAGACCGTCCAAGTAAATAATGTGGTAAGTGTAATGCTTGACCAACTACAGCTAGTCTCACTTAGAGGCTCAAGAGACATTATTTCTTTTAGTTTTGCATTTTGCAAAATACCAATCAGCATATTAGTTTGTCTCCACTTGAAGCCTTAATAAATACACTGAATAGAACTTGGTTAGGAATACAGTTTTTCCCATCATGATTCAACTGGCTTGTGATTCATCTTCCAGTGTTGTCCTTAAACCACCAATGTCACCTATAGTTATTAACATCTGTCATAGTTATCATTTGTCCTTTCTTCAGCCTTTCCCAAGGTTTACTTAAGACTTTGTCCAAATGAATTGCTATACAAAAAATAATAGTAACTATTGTATTTCATTTTTCTACCAGTCAAGTAACCTTATGAAAAAGAAAATAAAACTGGTTTAAAGACTCAACACTGTTTCTTGATCACCACTTCCTTCAAGAGTCACACTCACAAAGAGTTGATCGAGTAAACAGGAAATCAGGGTTTTAGTATAGCTATTTCTGTTTCTAGAAACTAGAACGTTACAGTTTATTTAGTTCCTCCGGTCTTCAAGGCCAAGTCTGTAAAATAAAATGACCGAAGTAGACAATTTTCTATGGTCTCTTCTGGTGTTACTTCTTATCTATATTTATTTTTTGAAACAGGGTTTTGCTATGTACTTCAGGCTGGCCTTGAACTCACTATGTAGCCCAGATAGGCTTCAAACTTACAGTGATCCTCCTGCCTCCCAAGTGCTGTGATCGCAGACATGCACCATCACATCGATTCCTTCTGATTTTAAAATAATTAGAACTCAATATTATTGGTCTACAACTGTTCTGAAAAAAGATATAATAAACTAACTCACACATACAAAAAGGTATAAAGAAGATTGTAATCATTTTCCCACCACTCTAAGGAGGAATACTTTACCTTGTAATCTCTTCCATGGCACTAGAGAGCCACTGTTTTGGAGGAGGGGGGTTTAACTGAGGGTTAAACCCACAACCTTCACACCAAGTTACATCCCCACTACTTTTTAATTTTTTTTTTTGAGACAGGGTCTCACTATGTAGTTCAGACTGGCACTGAACTATGTAGTCCATGCTGGTCTCGAACTCAAGGTGACCCTCCAACCTCAGCCTCCTGAGTGCTGGGATTACAGGCGTGTGCCACGATACCCAGATTCTTTTTATTTTTGAGACAAGACTTGATAAATTGTACAGGATGAGCTCAAACTTACAATTTTCTTGCCTCAGGCTTCTAGAGTGCTGAGATTGTAGGTGTGCACCACCACACCTGGTGGAAACCACTATCCTGAATTTGATATTTACCCCTGGAATGTATTTCTTTAGATATTTAGAATTTATGTATGTATATATACCTTATAAGTATTGTATGCTAAAAAAAAGTATTGTGTGCTATCACCTTCTTACAGATGGCATCAAATTGTATGGTGTATATTCTACTGCAATTTGCCTTCTTGCTCATGATTGTGATGTTCAATTGTGTAGTTAATTCATTTCCACTTTTACATGGTAATATTACTGTACATTAATATATTTAATTGTGTAAATGTATAATAAACCGTTGCATTAGTTTTCTAGATTTGCCACAGCAAAATATTACTGGGTGGCTTAAACAAGAGAAATGCATTTTCTCACAGTTCTGAAGGCTACAAGGATAAGATCAAGGTGTCTGTTTTCTTCTAATATTTCTAATGCTTTTCTCTTTGCCTTGCAGATGGGTGCCTTTTCACTGTGTCCTTAGTTATCATCCCTTTGTCATATGTTGTCTGTCCTAATACTTTCTTATAGGGACACAAATCATATTATGTTAGGACCTGCTTATATGACTGCATTTCACCATGATGACCTCCTTAAAGGCCCTATCTCCAAATATTCTGAGGTACCGGGACTGCAACATAAATTTTAGGGAGACTCAATTTGGCACTTAACATAAAATTTGTATTCATTTCTTTTAATATTTAAGGCAGGCTGGAGGATCAAAAGTTCAAAACCAGCCTGGCTCATTTATTTTGTTTTAAAACAGGGTCTTGCTGTTGGGAGCGGAGGGGGTCTGTACCTCAGGACAAGGTCACTGCTCCTCATGAGTTTGGCAGGGCCCCATGAGAAGTGTATGCAGCTCAACAAGCTGACACACAAAGTGACTTGACCTTCCCCTGAGATAATATGGACCTCTTGTCTCTTGTTCACCATGTAACCACCAAGGCATGTTTTGTTGAAGATGTTCTTCCTGTTCCAGATCATTCCCTTCCCTTGAAATTCTCTGTAAACAGCCTCCTGTGCTGATTGTATAAGTAAACGTGCCTCTGTTGTTGGGCAGTCCTTTCTCCCATCAGGAGAGGAGCTCCACCTGACCTCGACTTTTTGACTCTTGTCTTCATTTCTTCATCTGCCACCATCTTTTCTCTGGAATTTCAAGAGCTGCACTGGACACGGCATCTTGCTACGTATTCTAGGCTGCCTTTAAACTCACTAGCCAAGACTGGCCTCAAATTCCTAATGGTCCTCCCACCCCAAGGTTTCCCAGTCGTGCAAAACCACACATGCCCACCCAGCTCTATTGGTATACAGTACTGAACGACTATCCAGTATAGCAGCCACCAGCCAAACATGGCTGGAAATGTGGTTTGCCTAAACTGAGCTATGCTATAAGCATAAAATACACATCAGACTTCAAAAAGACTTAGTAGGAAAAAAATGTAAAATATCTTAATAATGTTTTATATTGTTATGTATGTAAAAGATAGTTTTTTTGATATATCAGGTGGAATAAAATATATTATTGAAGCAAATTTCACTTATTTCTTTTCACTTTTTAAAATGTAGCCTCTAGGGCTGGACGTGGTGGTGTGCAACGGTAATCGCAGCACACAGGAGGGTGAGGCAGGAGAATTCCTTGGAGTTCAAGGCCAGTGTGGGATATATAATGAGTTTAAGGCTAGCCTGAACTACATAGCAGGACCCTGCGCTCCGCCCCCGCCCACCATATGGCTAATAGAAAATTTCTAATTACTTAGGAGGCTTCTATTGTTTTCTATTGGCCAGAGCTAGTATAAAATCTTAGCAAAATTGGCTGGGGCTGGATTGAGGAAGATTTTGAATGTTACTATACAAGCTTTCATGTGTTATTCAGTGTGTGGTAGGGAAAGGTCAAAGGATTTTAAGCTATCTGATAGTTCTAATTTCATAATACAGTGTCCCACCTAAACACAGCCAGCATTAGAAATCATGGTACATTGGCTCCAGTAGTATTTGGATGTGATTCTTGTAGAGAATATTTAATATGGTAACCCTTGTTACTGTTTTTAATGCAACATGAATATAGCAAACCTAATGCATATGCCTTTGAGTGAAAAGTTGGACTATTAATGTGACAATTTTACAAGTCATAGTTTCCCATTGCTTACAGAATAAAGTTCTTCCTTTCACCTGGAATTAACCTAATTTTGTCAGCTCTCACAGTTCTCTATCTCCCTTCACTCCAGTCAAATATGTGAAGCCTTTGTCGAAGGGTGGACAGTGTCAGGGAAAGATAGAAGAGCAGAATCCACAGTCTGTTCTTGTGGTATCTTTGTCATTAAATCCCTGTATGACTTCATGTATACTTCCTACCCTCTAACATGGTCAGACATTGTTATTAACAACTTACATATATTATCTTATTTAAGCCTCACAATCACCCCACTGTCCTAGGACACACAGAAATAGCTTACTATTACACAACGGATATTTACATCATTTCCCATTAAAATGCCATAAGCATTTCTTCTGTAGTCAACTCTTTTTGTATATCCCTGATTACTCTTTGGGACAAATTCCTAATTCCTAAATGTGACATTGCTGGACCAAAATAATCAGCCTGAAAACAATTAAGAAGGGAACTAAGGGAAAGAAAGCAACCTCAGCTAACATCCCTTACATAAACTTCTACCTTGGGTATTTCTCAACCTGACTCCAAAGCAGAAGGCTGTGCTCAGAGGACTGACGGCGGCGGAGAGCTCAGGTCTCCACCGCTAAGGTCGCCACAATCTCTCTGCCGTCTTGGTTCGCTCTCCGTCTCGGGCCCCCATGTCACACTGCTGGTGACCTCCTTCCGGGTTTGACCACACATAAAATTATTTGGATGCCATCAGGCAACCTCAGGACAATATCGCTACCCCTTTCTCCCACTTTCTACGGCGCAGTCCAGCCCAACAGCTGCTTTCTCTCTTACACTCTTTCTGTCGGTGGACGGGGTTTAGGTCCGATGCCCAACCCATTATCCACGGAAAATACTAAATACGGTAAGTTCAAAGTTCCCGCAGGGCTTCGAAAGTGAAACCTCACCTTTCTCTTAATCCTGGGCCTATTTAGATGATTGTTAGGCACACGAATAGCTTGCAATTCAGTATTAGCTGGTAATGCTGGTGAGGGGTGCAGAACTTGGACCTTCTGCTTTTCTTCTGCGCCTGAATCCTGGGTTTGGGAATTAAACTAAACTTCACTATATTCCACTGCAGACTCGCTTGCATATGGATGTTTATTCTTATGTAAGGCACTGTAGAAGCTCGTTTCCCTTGCAAGAGCCCGGATAGCTCAGTCGGTAGAGCATCAGACTTTTAATCTGAGGGTCCAGGGTTCAAGTCCCTGTTCGGGCGGTTAGCATTTTCAACACTTTCAACACAACAAAAAATTGTAGATCCTTAAGCCTTAATCAGTCTAACATTACCATACGTAGTCCTTCTTTTGTAATGAAACCGGAGAACTTTGTTTTCACTTTTTTTCGTTTTCCCTTTCTCAATCTGAAAAATAGAAATTCTTCATTGCTAAGGAACCGTAGGAAAAGCTTGATACTCGCCAAGAAATTAAATAATTTTATATTGTCATTTTTTTCTTTTCTTCCATATTCTAAAATCAACTAATCGAATTCAATTTGACACGTAAGTATTTCCCATCATTCACATCCATTCACATGGTGGTACTGGTAACACAATATGTAAAAACAAAAACCTCACAACGCCCGAACAGGGACTTGAACCCTGGACCCTCAGATTAAAAGTCTGATGCTCTACCGACTGAGCTATCCGGGCACTCTACTGACAGCCTTCTCTTTTGTTTACTTGATATAATAGCGATAGCTTGCCTTTCCTCAGTAACTTCCGTTTAGGTTTTATTCAAAGGTTAATTGGTTTGGTTGCTTGGTTGGTTGGCTTTAGAGAGATCAGGTAAAACAAAAAAATTTTTATGTTCTATTTACTTAAAACATATGCTCAAGATCCTTTCGTGTTTGATAAATCGCCAATACATACTAAACTTTTGAAAACTAATGGTATTGTATTACAGCAAAAACGAACAAAGTGAACATTAGTTTTCGACCTTTTAAAATTCCACTTTTCTCTCTTCTGTCACTTCCCAGATAGGACCCTTTTAATTTTTCTATTGAACTAGGTTACAGCATCTTTCCTATTAACAAAATATGACGTTTCCACTCACCAGATGATGTAGCTGTGAGATACTTAAGCATTCCCTAGCAGAAAAAAAAGAAAGAAAAGAAAAGAAAAGAAAAAAAGAAACAGAAAAAAGAAAAATTTGACTCAAAGGTGTGAAAGTTATATTGTAGGAAAATAGAAGTGATAGACAAAAGGTAGCTCTCAATTTAAATTGTAGGAAAAGGAGTTTAGTTATTTAATTTTGATTTTGGTTTTTTTTTTTTCTTTTCCTCCCCTTTCAGACAAATTAGTTTTAATGCAGGCTCACAAGATGAATCTTTTCAAGTGCTATCTGCACACACCAGGAAGAGCAACATGGAGTAATGAATACAAATCTTCAAGTAGCCTAGGTTTTCCTAGCTTTAGTTTCTCAGCTGTGACGCACTCTAGGGTGTGGAGCCCAGAATTGTAGCGTTTCAAAGACTGATAAGGGAATTTATTTTTGCTTCTGGGACCTTGAGTCTTCTGAACACAATGAAAAATAAAATAGCTCAGCCTCAGTTGGAGGGGATTTTTCTTTCCTAGAATTGTTCGGGTCTTTTAGAACAAAGACCAACAAATTGTGTGATCCTGAACAGGCCTGTGTTTCCACATATCTAAAATGAAGAAAGTTGGTTAGATGACCTCTAAGATACCTTCTAAATCTAAAGTTTTACATTCTATTAGTTTTTCCAGTGTGAATAAGATTAGGATCAAGCTCAATGCGTGAGGAAGGAGTGATTTAATACAGTAAACATTTATTGATCATTATGTCTTAAGTTTTGTGATACCTCTGGAGTGGGAAACAAGACACAAATCCTGCTAATAGTCTAGGAAAGAAGGTAGCTGCAAAGCAAATGATTTTGACATAAAGCAATAACAAATGTAGTAAAAAAAAATTGAGAAAGAGAATAGTAGAAGTTGAGGGTGGACAGAGCATATATTATATGATAAGATCCAAAATATGTTAGAAATTCGTACAATTCAATAGCCAAAACAGGGAACCTAAGAAGTGGGCAAAGGACCCAAGTAGACGTTTTCCCGAAGAAGACATACAAGAAGTATTATAAAATGAGGGTGGGACTTGAGTTTTCAACTAGGAAAATCAGAGTTAAGTTTGTCAAGCAGCTGTCAGAGTCAGATGGAAGAAATTGTAAGGAGCCTTACAAGAACATGTATTATTTATTTAGACACATTTCTTCGGCACCCAGTGTTGGACAAAGAAAAACTTCTGGCTCTGTTTCTATGAATGAGAAGTAGGAATTATATCTCCAAATTTTTGAAGAAGGGAAATGGCATCTGTCCAAGCCTCCCTCCTTAGAGGGATAAGAGCAAATTAAAGGGCCTTCCAGATTTTTCCCTCCCAAAGCCTTGCGACATTGGCATACATCTCCTTCAGGATAATGAGGCTGATTAAAGTTAAATCAATGGGATTGACTAAAGTGCTTACTGAGTACCCAGTATTTCCACAGCATTGAGCAAAACAGTAAATAAAAAAATTATATATATAATATATACAGATATATCATAAGTCTAAGGTACATTTAGACTAGAGGATGGTAAACAATTTGGTTTAGCTTGAATAGTGGGACATAGAGAGAGGTAGGGAGACACTGACCAGGTTTCTATCAGGCTAAGGAGAATAGTTTTATTTTATAGGCAGTGACGAGCTAATGAACAATCGGCTTTGCAAGGTCCATCTGAAGTAGCAAGACTACATCTGCTTCACCTGTGTTATATTAAGAACATCCCCACAGGGATAAAAATCTTCCTGGGGAGGTTGTTCAAGCGTCTCACTTTACATAAACTCTTGAACTTAATTTTCCACTAGAGGGCAGGCTAAACCCACAGATTCTTTATTTGAGGCCCGCCCCCCCCCGCCGTTTTTGTTTTTTTTTTAATAATTTTCCTCTCCTTCCATATTCCTCCTCCCCACACAGAGTTGATGGTGATTTTTTTCCCCCCATAGTTAATAGGTCTAAGATACAGAAGTGTAAAAATAACCTGAAGAATTAGAGACTGAGCACTGTGGTGCAAACCTGTAATTCCAGCACTAGGAAGGCAGAAGCAGGAGGATCACAGTGAGTTCAAGACCAATCTAAATTACGTAGCATGACCCTATCTCCAGAAAAAGATGAAATCAAGAAAATAAGGTAACCTATAGAATAGTAAAAAAACTGTTTGCAAAGCATATATTATATGATAAGATCCAAAATACGTAAGAAATTCGTACAATTCAATAGCCAAAACAGGGAACCTAAGAAGTGGGCAAAGGACCCAAGTAGATGTTTTCCCGAAGAAGACATACAAATAGCCAACACATTTATAAAAAGTGCTCAATATCACCAACAATCAGGGAAATGCAAATCAAAACTGCTACGATGACTGAGGCATTGTCAAGAATGCCCTGGGGCCTGGATTCAGTCCTAAGCACTGCAAAAAAAAAAAAAAGGAACCAAACACAATACACTTCCGTCTCACACATTTGGGAAGGCTATTATTGAAAACACAAGAGATTAAAAAGCGGTAGAGAAATAGAACTCTTGTACATCATTAGTGGAAATGAAAATTAGTACACTCATTAGGGAAAACAGTATGGCATTTCCTCAAAAAATTAAAAATAAAAATTGCAACCCAGCAATCCCATCTGAGAATATATCCAAAAGAAAGGAAATTAGTGCATGGAAGAGGTATCTGCATTGTTCATTACATTATTCACAATAGCCAAGATATGGAATCGAACTTAATGCCCATATCCAGATGAATGGATAGAGAAAATGTGGCACGTATACACCATGGAATACTACTCAGTCTGAAAAATAAAGGAAATCCTGTCGCTTGCAACAATATGGATGAGTCTACAGAACATTATGCCATGTGAAATAAGCCAGATGCAGAAAGACAATATAAGATCTCGTAAGCAATTCTAAAGGTCCAACTCACAGAAGCAGAGAGCAGAATGGTGGTAGTCAGAGGATGGGAGGTGAGAGAAATGGGGAGATATTATTGGAAGTATAAGAACGTTCAGTTATAAGATAAATTTAGGGGATCTAATGTACAGCATGGTGATCACAGTTAATGGTATTGAATTGTTTTTGCTTACAAAAAGGGCCTTTTCAAGTCTTAGTTCAAATTTGTCTTGTCCTTAAGCAGAGTCCTAAGATAATACAGCATGGGTAAACTGAGTCCATCATTTTCCCCTCCCATTAATTTCAACCACTTGCTGCTGATCAGTTCTTAGTTCTTGTTGTTACCACTGAAATCTTAACTTTCAAGCCCTCCATCACTGTCTTTCTTCCAGTATACAGTCGTTGATCCAGGTCTCAAATACCAAATATTTATTGAGAACCAGCTGTGACTCATGCAATGATTAGGCTAGAGAAGGTAAACACAGGGGGGATTTTCTTACCCTTAAGGAGCTTCTAGTCTAGCTGCCTTCCTCTTCTGTTCCTTTCCCAGACAAGAAAAAGCAGACAAGCAATCACAACACCCCATGATTAGTGTCATACTCCAGTCAGGTATTGTCCAGCCCACATGAGGCAGTGTAGCATAGCTTCCTGGAGAACCAGATGTAAAGTGCCTTCGTTTATCATGGCTGGCATAACAAATCACCACAAATTTAACAGATTAAAACAATGTAAATGAGAGCCGGGTGTGGTGGTGCACT
>RJWT010021681.1:0-10648 GCA_004365215.1 Cuniculus paca | reverse complement strand
CTCTTTCCTTAGGACCAACTTGGGAAGGACTATACATTGTGAGCCTATCAACTCCATCAGCTTGCAAGGCAGCAGGTCTGGACTCTTGGATGCACCACATCTGATCCAAACCCTAGGAAACAAAAGCTGTTGTTGAATGAGAGCAATCATCTGAATACTCCTGTGAACCCATAGAAGACTTAAGATTCTTATTCAAGAAAAAAATAAGGCCTTCAGATAAGTGATCTAAGATGTTACTCTTATCCCTTTTACTAATCACTTCATCACTTAAGGGAGAATGCAATTCCTTTCTAATGTGAGCACAGGAATATGGAAAGTTGTTAAAACAAACATCTAGTTGGATATATGACATGCTTTCCTTGTCCAGTGCATCAGGACTTCCTTGGTGGGTATTCCCACTTCAAGAAGATGAGTGGAATAAACTAAAAGGCTATACTGATGAGCGACAAAGAAGTTCAGTAGCTCGTAGTTTAGCCCACTGTTACAAGGCAGCCAAGTGGCTTATAAACTATACCCTTAATGATCCTGGACATAATAGAATTTTTCTAACAATGCCACTGAAGCCTCTTTAAAGGCACAAGTAAGATCCGTATAAAGTAAAAGTCTTATCCTGAGGGCCAACAAACAGATATCAAGATGGCTATTTTCAGATATGAGATGATTATAAATGGTTAGCCCCCACTATAGGACATCATAGTAGAAAGGCCCCTCTATGTTGGGAACAGAAAAACCACTCCTATTCTCATTGACCTACTAAATCCTCCTATTTTCACTGGTTACTAAGTCATAGGATGGACATAATCTACTAAATCTTGGAATGGACACCTCATGAACAATGTATACATACAATAACTTTACAGGCTGAAGACTGGTTTGCAACAAACTAACTTAATTAGCCCAGAATTAGATGGGAGGCCCCCAATGGCACTCATTGGTCCTGTGGAACAAATCCGTAGCCCTGACTACCCCTGGATAGATGGGAAGATGCACACTGGAATTTGCATGGTTACAAGGTAGAAGTGTCAAAAGTATTGACAAATCTGCAAACTTACTCCACCTACATCAGTGGTCTACAAGTATGTTTCACTGGTATGATCATTTGGCTTCTATCTTTATCCCTTCCCTATGATTCTAACATGTCCTGCAACATATAGAGACCTTAACTAACTATACTCAGTGGGCTTTAAACAACACCACAGCTAGTCTTTCTCTCCTGAATAAAGAAATAAAATGAGGCAAGCCATCCTGCAAAACTGGGTGGCATTAGACATTCTAACAGCAGCACAAGAAGGGACTTGTGCAATTGCAAATGCTGATTGCTGTGTGTACATTCCTGATCCTTCTGCTAATATCTCAATAGCTGTTCAAGATATGAGAAAATAGGTTAATGACATGTCAGATTCTGAAATTCCCTGGACCTTCTCTTATCCTCCTTGTGGGGAGCTATTACTGGCTACTCCTGGTAGAAACCTTGGTTGACTATATTCGTAATTATCCTGTTGATATTATTTGGCCCATGTATATTTAATTGTTTCTTTGGCTTTGTCTTCTCCAAACTTAAAGCTGCATATTTACTCAAGGCACAAATGCCTGGTGTCTATGGAGGACCTTTAGGTAGACCCTCTGTGTAGTATCTCTGACTGCCAATCACAACTATGACCCTCTTGAACTGAAAGTAGCCAGAATGGTCTTTGTACTTGTCCCCTCATGGCGGTCAGGGATACTTCCTCAGAGAGGGGAATATTATAGATAGCTAAGTTATTTAGAAATAGTGTAGGCAGTCAGATAGGTCTGAGCTCTCAAAAGGTCAGTGCAGAAGACAATTATGGCTGGAGATTATTCACTGAAGGCCAGGTTTCAAGCAAAAGAGGAATGACTTCTCCTAGGGATGAACAGCAGTGATTGGTGTTCTGAATAGGCATCAACTCTGGGGTGGAGACCAAGCCAATTTAACCCACCTCTTCCAGGAAAGTTCCTGTCTACCCATGTGTGCTTGCTACTTGACTTGCTTTCCCATTAGATCCCCATTTAATCAATATTACCCAAGTGACTATACTTGTCGTAATCTTATTGTGTGACCATAGTCCTATCCCAACTCACACTTATCCTGTGATGTTTCCATTGGATCAATATTACCTAAGTGACTATACTTGTAATCTTATTGATTGATTATAATTCTTTCCCACCTTGAACTTGCCTCACCTCATGGTTTTGCTCAATAAAAACCTTTGAGAAGCGACGTTGGTGAGCAAACCACTTTCCGAGCCCCCTTCTAACCCTCTTAGAAGCTCTTTCTCTCAAAAAATTCTTCCCACTTTTAACTTCTGTTTTTCCTAGAATTCTTTCCTTGACTTTAGAGAACATGAACTGAGCGTTCCAGACATCTAGCAGGTTGGGAGTTTCCTTCCTCCATATCACCAGCACTCAGGAAGCTGAAGCAGGAGCATGTAAGTTCAAAGCCACAACTAAGCAAGACCTTCCCTCAAAAGAAACTAGGAGGGAAAGCCACCTTCTCCCAACAAATGTAAGACACATGATATAATTAGTTACAGCAATATGTTTTTATCCTTGCTTTCTCCTAATCAAATTCCATACTAACATGCTTCGTAATCTATAGCTTATTTGCCTTTCCCGTTTACTTCCCACGCACTCTTTGCCTTAGCATACTCTCTGGTCTCACGACTCAGTTTTTCATGACTCCCTGAAAATTCCATTGTCCCACTCAAATGTCATTTTCTCTCAGAAACTTACCACAGCGCTCTCAGGAAGATCTGAGTGCTACTTCCTCAAAAGCCCCGCAGTATTATTTATACCCAAATGACAATGATATTGATTATCTCAATATATTCAGGTTATTTGTCTGTTTTCTCATCTGCTGCCCCAATCACCCCACTAGCCAGTATAGAAACTATGCCTTATTCATCAGAACCTACACCATGCACATAGTGCAAACCTGATGTTTAGAAATTCTGAGTTAAATTTCAGGTAAAAATTAATCAATAAATGAATTTATTATTTGGAACAATGAGCCTTATGTCAACACATGTAGCAACATTTTTCAGGGAGTTTTTGGTGAACCTCTTTAGAACCGAAGAAGTAATTCCAGTGTTAAGAATTTCAAGCACTCCCAATAATGCAGATGTTTGGAAAGGATGAAATTGTACTGTATTGCTTATCTTTTAGCTACTATTATTATATTCTTTTTCTATGCCATTCACAGAACTAGAGTTTGTTATGCATTATCTCATTTAATCTTCAAATAACTCTATCAGGTATTATTATTCCCACTTTCAAATAGGATAGTTGAGCCCTAAATAGATAGCATTTTTCTCTAAAATGCAAGGTTAGTAAATGGCAGGCAGAACTGGGATTTGAACCCAAATCAGTCTCATCCTAGAATCTTAATGTTGTCCACCTGGTTTGGGCATCCACTCTGGTATGTGATGAACTAGAGTCATAACCTACTTTTCTTTATTCATCAATTACTTCTAATTTAAATTAAATTTTTAATTTTCTCTTACATATAATCTTTTTATCCATATGTCTATAGTACACAATGATTACAATTATCGTGAGTAATCAGTGCATGTACATAATACACCTTAAATCTTTTCTGTGTCTTTTTTCTTCATCTTATACCATTTTGCTGCCTCCTGGCTCCTTCCAACTCTTGCCCCCCTTTCTATTTGCAAAAGCTCTATTTTCATTATCTTTTTCCTTCAATTCTTTTTTTTTCCTCACTCCCTTTCCCTCCCCTCCCTGCCCTCTCCTGCATCTCTTGCTCCCCATTCATTTGAAAAAAACCTGCCTACATAGAAACTTTCATATAGATATTTTCATAATTCCACTTCACAGATACCTCATTGTCATTCTAACATTTATTATCAATACATAAAGGACTCGCTTGATCCTATACTATGCTCAGAAATGCATAACAACTAGAGAACTGAGAGACACAGAAGTCACATAACTCATCTAAAGTCAGCTAATAAGAAAAGAACCTAAGCCATTTGACTCTAGCACCCAAGAGCTGTCATACATTTCCTTAGAGCATATTTGCATCCTTCAAAAGTTCACAGGTTAGGGTGACTGGAACTATGTTACTCACCTAGTCAATTCCTGAATCAATCCAATGGCAGTGACCAAAATCACATACAAATGCAAATACCTTTTTTAGAAGAAAACCAAAACTTTGTGTTTCCTATATGCTGTCACTGCTAGATAATGGAGCCAAAATCTGTACCAAGCTGTAATTTAAACTTATTTGAATCCTTTTGGTGGCCTCAGTTCTGCTTCTAGCCCTAATTGGTACCATCCCACACCAGACTTAATCATTTTAGAAAAAATTAGGTAAATAATCTCAAACCCATAGCCTCTTGCCTGGTTGGTCAGATTATTTTCTCATTTTATCGAGAGATATCTTCAGCTGAATGTGGTGGCATATACCTGAAATTCCAGTTCTCTGGAGGTTGAGGCAGAAGGATTCCAAGTCTGAGCCTAGCCTGGGCAAATTAGCAACTTAGTAAGCCCCTCTCTCAAAATAAAAAAGGCTAGGGATGTAGTTCAGTGCAATGACACTGGGTTCAATCCTCAGTATGTATAAAACTTTTTTTAAAGTTTTCTTTAATAGGATCTCATTGTGCAGCCCCAGCTGGCCTCCTGATTCTCCTGCCTCAGCCTCTTGAGTGTTGGGATTACAGGCATGCACCACTATAGCCAGCCACATGTGATCACAACATCACAACACAGAAATAAGCATTAATGTTTTCTGAGTCTTTGTATCTTATGTATGCAGATAATCGCACTGAACTCTTTGTCCAGTGTCTTGGTTACTTTTCTCTCCTTGTTGAGACAAAATACCTGATGCCTAAAATTAGGGAAGGAAAGGCTTATTTAGCTTAGACTTTTTGGAGGTTTCAGTCCATACTCAGCTGGCTCCAAGGCAGGATGATATGGCTAAGGGGCAACCATTCATGGCAGCCACAAGCAACAGGAGCCAAAAGGACAAAAAATGGGGAAAAGCACACCTCCTTCCCTCCCTTAGATGGTACGCTGGCTATCCCCCTTGGGTGGGTGCAGCACTCAAACCACCAATCCCAGCACTAGACAAGGCACCAGTCACGAACATTAGATTTAGCCACTCCATAACTTCTTGAGGCTTGGGAGACCATCCAAGCATAAACCATAACATCCAAATCCCTTACTTAGGTCACACTTACATGTGCCCCATTTTACAGGGGAGGCACTAGGTCATTGGCAGCTGAAAACATTGCCCAAGGCTCCATGACTGGATTCCAGGCACATCTATTCAATCTGCAGTAATCTGGGCTCCATGACACATCTAGTACTATTCTAGTCTATTTCCTTCCTGTAGTTAAGAAAAGATATAGAAACAGATTTACTAAAAAAAAAAGTATTGGAAGAAAGAAAGAAAATAGATTACCTGATAAGGCCCAATTCAGCTCTATTCAAATCAACCATTTTCAAGACCACCATTTCCTTCTCTGTGTTTGAAGAATATCTGGTCAGCAAAGCAAACAAGCAAAAAAAAATTTTCAGGTCTATATCAGAGATTAGCCCACATAGATGATAAACAATAAAAACTCATACACACACAGGCACTTACGCCAAAAAGGGAGAGAAAAGCATTCCTCTTAGTGAGATTTCCCAATTCCCCTGAGAAATAATAGTCCTTTAAACAATATCCAGTACCTCATTCCTCAGCTAACAAAATAGTTTGCAGTTGTGATCAATGTCAGGGTACCTAGGCCAAGTGACTAAAGCTGAAATATATTTTTATACATCACATTATATAACACATATGTATTTCTTACAAAAAGGCATTGTTTTGATACTTCTGCTCATACAAATTTTAATAAAATATCTTAAACAGAGCAGAGAGACTGGGCTTGGCTGTAATCCCAGCTACTTGAGAAACTGTGCAGGAAGGCCATGGATTCAATGCCAGCCTGGGCAACTTGGCGCAACCCTGTCTCAAAACAATTTAAAGAAAGATTAGGAAATAAAGGTCAGGATTAGACTGCTTGCCTAGCATGTGCAAGCTCCTGGATAAATCCCCAATATCACAATAAAAAAAGAAAAATGGAAAAAGAAAAAGAAAGGAAAAAAGAGCAGAGACCATGCAAAACCAAAATCATTCAAGACCTGTAATTTAAAATTTTTTATGTCCTTTGAAGAAAAATCAGATATTTCTTGAAAATCAACACCTTTGAAAGCTACTGAAAAATGTGCAGACAAATGTAAAATGCCAAACTGGAATTCTTATTGTATACTGCCATAGTAGCCAAGTTCTGTCACAACCTGCTTCATCACTTAAAAAAATCTCCTTTAGTTTTTCCATTAAGTTACATTAGTTTTATTTATTTTTCAAATTCTTTATTCTTTTATCTTTTCTCCGTTGACCCACTCTTGTGAACTAAGATACTTTCTTCTGGATTTTGCACAATAAAAGCATTATTCATTAATTTAACAAAGATACATGTTAGGCACATTTTTATTTCCATTTTACAGATGAAGAGCTTGAGAGCCAATGCAGGAAATTCAGACAAGTGGGAAAGCCAAGCGGAGACTGCACTTGAGCTTGACTTCAGAGCCCAGGGTGCTTCAGATACCCATGCTGTTTCCAACAGCCAACACAACGCAAAGACACGAAAACAGTGGCGTTTTACTTTTCACTTCTGCTTGTCCTAGACACACATGTTCTCAAATTATCATATTCACCGGGCAACAAATGAATCAAATAGCAACAAAATTTCAAATAAAATGTATTGATTTTGTTCTGATAATTCTTGCTCACCTGGCTCTCTCCGACTGTGGATTCTGAAGGTAAGAAGTGGGGCTTCGGTTGATCTGCACACCACTGACATTGCCTTTATTGATGAAGATTTTGCCTGGTTTCATATTTTGGTGTGCTATGTCAATGCTCTGAAAATTAAAAAGGCAGTCATAAGTTTAGACGACTGGTAGGGATAATGAGTTAGGCAATATAAACAGAAAAGCCCTGTGGTCAGTTCGTCCACTATAGGATAAAAGTTGAAGAATTGTATTTTCCTGGAGGTAAACACAGTGGTCTTCAGAGTGGAACTAGAGGAGTTGTCAGAAGCACAGTGCTAATTAACTGCCGAACTCAGAAACTGTTCTGTCTCCTCAGCTCTTAGGAGTGTTTTGCCATCTCGAGTGGCCAAAATGGGAGACCTGGCTTCCACAACACTGAGATAAGATTTCTTAATATGTACAGGTTCCATTCTCTCTCCCTCTCAGCACCCCATTATCTGAGACAGAAGTTTTCAAATGCATTTGATTGAGAGCCACAGGGAGTGACACATTTTTCATTACAGTTGAGTACATACCAAATATGCATCTGAAGGCAAAAAATCACAAAACAAATTTTCCCCTCCCTGTATGTCATATACTATATTTTCCAATCTATTTTGCTAGAGCACTTTTGTATTTAACACTTACTGCAACCTATGAATTGTGTTTCATAAACTATTACCAGATTCCTAGCCACAGTATGGAAAACACTGCTATAGAGAACAGTCTGCCTTTGCCATCTGGATCCCTGAACTTTAAGAGAGGCTAAACCTGGAAGGTAAAGAATAAAGAAAAACTTTACCTTGAATCGTGTGCAAAAATACAATCAGCAGAAACCAGGGATAAGAGGAGAACAAAGTCCCCAACCCAGGAATGGGCGAGGAGCTTATGGTGTGGGTCAGGAGCCCCGTGGGGTTTGGATCTGCTGTATAGGCCATGCGAATCAAATCTGTGCATTTACCAACTGTATCCTCCTTGCTTTTTGAGAAATACAAGGAAATATTAAGAGTATTAAAAATCACTTGGAGTTCCCTGGTGGGTTCCTTTTCATGTGATTTGTGTGTGACTATGTGGGGCCCTGTAACTTAGGAGGTTTATGTACAAAATATGTCTCTTTCAATAATAACATAGAGGCTTACTGCCATAGAACACTTCTTCTCCAACCAATCAGTACCTCAGATCTGATAGGCCATAGCTCAGAACCGAAAACAAAAGGGAGGGAGGAAGGGCAAAGAAAGGGGAGTGCTAATACTGTGGTCACACCCACACCCTAGAAGGGGTTTCTCTGTAAGGCACCAAACCATCCCTAAAACGCCTGTAAGGAATATTGAAGAACAGCCACCCCAGGACTCTGTGCCTACCTTCAGGATGCCAGAGACCATGTACTCAAAGGTTCGATTGCTAAATCCTTCGCTGGCAAGGACAAACAAAGTGTACTGGAAGAATCCTCCTGGGCCTGAGTGTGTATGAGTGCCACTTAGGATAACGTTGTCTCTTCTGTACAGCGATCCATACTTACTCTTCAGTCTGCTCAAGACCTTTAAGGAGGAAAAGAAAAGAAAAGAAGAGAAGAGAAGAGAAGAGAAGAGAAGAGAAGAGAAGAGAAGAGAAGAGAAGAGAAGAGAAGAGAAGAGAGGAAGAGAGAAAGAGAGAGAGAGAAAGAAAGAAAGAAAGAAAGAAAGAAAGAAAGAAAGAAAGAAAGAAAATACCAGAGAAGCTCAGTATGAGAAAAGGCTCTGATAATTTCAACTACTGATCCACTCCTTTCACGTAGTTTTCTTCACTCTGCTTCATTGAACCATAGGTGGTAAGAAGTATAAGAATCCCAGCAATATGAATAGCTGACATTTTATAGATTTTTGCTGTGTGCAAGCACTATGATAGGTATTTGATATACATTATGCCACTTAAAAATATTCAAGATAACTCCAAGAAGTAGATACTGTTAGTCATATTTTTTAGCTGAGAACATTGAAATACTATACAAAGAAGTCAAATAATTTTCCCACTGATCTAAGTCTCCCTAACTATGAAGGCAGAGCTCTTACCCACTCATCCTTCAACACACAGTATTAATATCCAGGCATCTGATCTAAGCACCAGGAATATAGCAAGATGTTTTTATTCTAACAAAAGATAAAAACAATAAACAAGCAAATAAAAATATAACATCATACCATAAAGTGATAAATATTGTGAAAAAGCATTGCTAGATAAGGAAGAAGACAGTGGGTGTTAGGAAATATCTTTCTGAAAAGGGGGTCTCACAGAAACTTAAATGACAAGAAAAGCCACTGTGTAGTACCTGGGAGAACAGCTTCCTGGGTGCAGTGAACAGACTTTGCAAAGGCCTCTAAGCTCTTCTACTGCCTCATTCTTCAAAGCAAAGAATTCGCTATTCCCTGACACAGGCTATCAGACCTATTGGTCTATGGAAGGCATCTGCTTTGTGTAAGGACACCCCTGCAATCTGGAAAGGCCATGTAGAAAGGAGTCATCTTATCTTATCAATACTAGCTAGTCTCATGGGGAAGCAACGAAGAACCTACCTAAAACCTGGTGTTGTAAATGAGCTTAACAGCACTTATTTGGCTGTATTTATTTTTCTTACCTCCCTTTCTCATAGCTTGGATTACTAAGTAGGTTTAAAGGCCTTCTCGTTGGGTCTCAGATTGCATGGCCAATATAGGAAAAGATGTTATGTGGTGTCCAGTGTTGACATGATAACATCTACAAAGTAATACATCAGACCCCTCTTCCCTCCTTCACTCCACTCCTAGTCTACTTTGTGATTCTTCTGTTTCTTCTAGTGTCCCCAGCATTCCCAGTCAGAGCTGTCTTTGGTTCCTCAGAAAAGCAGAATAGTGGAGTAACAATGAACATAACACCAAAAATGCTCAAAGTTTCAATGCCAACTCTAACAGTTCCTCCCTATGTAACATTCTATAAGTCACTTGATCTTATGCCACTTGGTTTCCTGATCTGTCTAGTCAAATAATATTAGAACTCCACCCATAGAGTTGTTTCAAGGTTTTAATAAGTTTATCTATGTACATATAAACTATATATATACATATATATTCATTTATTTATAAAACAGTAACTGACTCATCATGAATACTATATGTCAGCTTTTATATTTATTCTTCCAGAAATCTTATTAGCGTTTAATTTCATCTCCTATCACCATGAGGTCTTCTGTCATTCCTCTGAAGACCTCCATGCCAACATCAAACAACATAAATAAAATTGTCAATGTTTAATAATCCTTCCTGTAGCCCTAGCTTGTTTGCTATTTTTTCAGACTTCCAATGTCTTATAAAACTCTTCTGTATAAATCCCCTTTGTTTGAAATACCTAGTATGATTACTGTTTTCCTAACTAAACTCTCATCTACAGTGCTTCAATCCTAAACAATCTACTCATTATGTCCTCACCTGTAGTTCCAGTTTATTCCAATCCATTATCCTAAAACAAAGCTGTGTTCATATCTCTTCACCATTCAAAAGTTTTATAAGATTCTCATTCACAAAGTTACAAATAACCTGGCATCCCAGGCCCTTAACAATTATGACCAATAGACACCTTCCAGGTACATCTCTGACTATGTGCCCCCACTGTCCTAACAGAACTCCTCTGTTCCTACAAGAGAACCTATATCCCTCAACTAGATAGGGCTCTCATAGGGGACACGGAGTATGACTCACGTAGCTACGTGTCACCTGCAGTGACAAAGTGCCTTACAGAAAGCAAGTGATACAAGCATTTTTACTCTCTAAAAAAGTAGTGTATCTTTTAAAACCGTGGGTTCTGG
>RJWT010021680.1:0-10411 GCA_004365215.1 Cuniculus paca | reverse complement strand
GAGGTACTTACTGGGTAAGACATCGTCCAAGAAGTTTGCAGTTTAGTAGTGACTTGTCCTAGTTCTTAACTTACATATATGACATTTTGTTGCAACAATGTAATTACTCGATATCACACCCATTTCCAGTTCAACTTCAAAATGAATACTTTTTTGATGTATTTTTGGTAGTGGGGATCCAACCCAGAGTCTTCCAAATACTAAACTGTTCAGCTGTACCCTCAGCATAGGAATACTTTTTTTTTTTGGTCTTTTTGAGACAGGGTCTCACTATGCAGTTCAGGCTGGCCTTGAGCTCACTTTATAGCCCAAGCTGGCCTCCAACTCGCACCAATCCTCCTGCCTCAGCCTCCTGAGTGCTGCGATTACAGATATGCACCACCACACCCGGCTCTAGAAATACATACTTTTTACAATCTAAGGTTCAACAAGTTTCAAACTTCTTCCCTTCAGGCTCAATAAATCACTAGAACAAGTCAAAACACAGGAAAGTACTTCACTTACTATCACTGGTTTTACTAGTATTAGAAAGGATGCAACTCAGGAATAGTCAAATGGAGAGATGTACTGGGGTGAGGGAGTTCTGTGGATTTCCTGCATACCTTCTGGCTACACTATCCTCTCTCAACCCTATCAGTTAGGAGGTTTATAGAGGTGTCACTACATAAACATTATTGATTAAATTGTTGGCCACTAGTAATTGAACCCAACATCCATCTTCTCTCCTAGAGTGAGAGAGAAGCGGAGCAAAAAGTCTAGCTCTCTAATTACATGATTGTTTCCTCTGGTTACCAGCTCCCATCCTAAAGCTAGGGGTCCACCAGTAGTCAACTCATTAGCATAATATGGGATGTAATTGGAAGGAACTTCTTATAAAGAAAAAATCCTGTCACTCAAGAAATTCCAAAAGTTTTAGGAGCTCTATGCCAGGACCTCAGGACAAAACTAAGAGATCTATGTTTTTTATTGTATCACAGCACCAAATTATGTATCCTTCCCACAAGTTAACTCAGAGTCTTCAGGGGATTGATTCTTCTTGTAAGACCAAATTAGACTTCTGGAATTATTGAAAAGTATTGCTTCTTAACTTTTCCAAGAGTTGTGAAGAAATCAGCGTATTAAAACTTATGACCAAAGGAAAACTATACAGTTTCATGAGCTTAAAATGCAAAACTTGTCTACCAGGCAGTAGAAATGGATTGCCCATATTTTATTTTACCTTCTGCATCTTCAGTATCCATGGAATGAACACAGGAGCTTTGTTCCTGATTGATCAATGCATGCAAACATCATGGTTTTTATCAAATGGTCTCATTGGCCTCCTTGTCCTGTTCCTCCTCCTCCTAGATTCTGAAGGTGCTCTCAGTTTATTCTGAAGAGTGTTGGATGTTCAGTCAAAACCCACAACTGAGATAACAAGCTTGCTGTAACAGAGCTTTCCTTATGTATCTGTGCCTCCTGATAACTTGTAGATGATTTTCACTAGCCTCCTCTTTCAGGTGCTAGCAGGAGGCCATGGCCAATGTTGTAGTCAAGGTTTATAAGAGAGAGGATTTAATACAGGACACATAATTTTTAGGATTATTTTATAATATTCACCCAAAGAGTCAAATGCAAAACAGACTAGAATCCATCTGAGGGCCTGGATTCCATGGCAATGCCCCACAAGTTCAGCTGAAGGCCTAAAGCCCATGGCAATGTCCACCACGAGTCCAGCTGGAGGTCTGGAGCCCACAGCAATGTCTCATACAAGTCTGTTTCAAGGATCTGCACTGGGAAAGTCCAAAGGCCAGTGGTAGAATCTAGAAAGCCTGTGCCAGTGGGATGAAGTTATCTGTGCCAGCAGGCTGAGGGATCTTCACTGGAGCCAGGAAGCAATACTCATAGTAAGGACCGGAGCTTCCCAAAAGAACCACAGCCATACCCAGAAAGGTCCTGAGCTCCTCTGATGATGAGAACAGCCAAGTTCATAACAGGAAAGCCAGCACAACAAGCTTCTCCAAGAGGTCTTCCCCTCCAGTTCTCTTTTTTTATGCTGTTGGCAACAATCCTCAGGCGGACCTTCCACACCCAGTACCACGCTGATTCAGTTCAACTGGGTGTTACAAGTTGACCATTAGCTAATCCACCACAGCCAAGAAGGCTCAAGTTATAAATGCTTAGAATCCTTTTATAAAAAACAAATTAAACCATTCATATGGTAGGCAGCATAATGTCTCTTCTCAAAAGATGTCCTTATCCACTCCTAGAACCTGCGGTGTGACCTTAGCTGGCAAAGAGGGTGTATTAGCCAGTGCTTACTTGAGTCAGATATAGAAGAGTGAAAGCTGTCTGTCTGCGCTGGAGACATGAAGGATCCAGGTGAGGGCTCAGAGCCCATGGCAATGTTCCATGCAAGTCCATACCAGGAGGCCAAAGGATCCACTATGGGAAACCGAAGGGTCTGCGCCGGAAGGGCCCGAGGGCCAATGCTAGAAGCTTAAGTGTCTGTGCCAGCAGGATGAAAGACTGAAGGATCTGAGCCAGAAGGCTGAGGCATCTGCCCTGGAAGCCAGGAGACAACTTCCAAGATAAAGATGAAATTGAAGCTTCCCCAAAGAAAGCAGCCGAAGCTCTTTCAAAGAAAAACTTGCCAAACTTCTAAGGAAGAGCAACTGAACACCTTCCCATTCTCAATACATCCCAACTCCAAGCCTCCTTAAGGGGGTCTTCCACGCCCAGAGCCCAGCCATGCCTAATATCTAGTAGCTGTTCAGTAAATACTTGTGGAGTAAGTTTCAAAGAAACTTTTCGATAATGCAATAATAAGTAATATCTTGATCACTGCACCATACTATTTTTATGTTTCATTGCTTTCACAGTACCTTAGGACTGTGTTATGAACAATAAGGCCATGACCAAGAAGGCTCAAGTTATAAATGCTTAGGTCCTTTTTCTAAAAAACACATTAAAATATCTACATGGCAGGCATGATAGTGCCCCTCCATGAAAGACACCTTTATCCTAATGCCTAGAACCTGCAAATGCATTGCCTTAGATGGCAAAGGACAACTAAGATTGTGGTGGTATCAAGGCTGAACTTGAGGTTAGTCCTTCACTTGTTGAAAGGTCACCAAGAAAACTCCAAAAATGAATAATGCACTTCCAGCCCCCAAGTCAGTACCCTCCAGTCCTATAATCTACAAGTCAACATTCCCTGAAAGAGATTATTTTAGAAAGAAATTAATTTTAAAAATTAGAAATCATGGTAGGCTAACCATATTAAATACATGAAGGGAATGATTTTTTGCCTTATAATAAAATTTAAAAAACTAATGTTCTACAATTTCCCTCCAAAAAGAAAAGAAACAATGTTTCTGTAGTAATCATTTTATGATTAGTTACCTTTTTCAAATAGATACTTCAGTTTATTCCGAAAAGGCTAAAAGTCTTAGTTAATTACAGTTTTGATCTGCTCACAAAGGAACAGTTTATCTCAGAACTACAGGAGGGTAACTGATCTTGTACTTATATTAAAGGCATCAGTCCTGTGTTTTCAGGGTTTTGTCTTTTTTTTGTAGACCCTATGAACTTGTTCTTATACACTAAAGGGCACGTAGTTAATGACTTATTAAATGTGCCTGAGGAAGTGTTCACGGTTTACTCTGAAATATGGGTCAATCTCAAGGTCCTAAAGTGTGTGCACAGGGACATCATTTTCAAATCACTGGACAGCCTGCTTTGGAACAGTTATTTATGCTTGGTGTGGCGCTGGCCAGAGCTCATGTGGTACTGGGAAAGCTAAGCAAAGGGAAAGGAGGCCGTCATGGCAAACTGTGATGCTTGGGTCAGACTCCAGTCATGGGAGTTTGAAAACAATATCCAGACAGAAGAAACCTTAAATTATTGTCTGTAAATTATTTGTCTCCCAGTTTGGTTTTAGCAGTTTGTCTGTACATTCCCAGAAGTACAACATACACACAAAATGTTCATTATTCATAATGAAGTCCAACGTATAATACGAATATTTGGACATTAACAGTGCTCAAACGTAAGGTTAAAAGTCAGTGTCTTTGAAAATTGAGGCCCTCTGGACCATAAATCTCCCACTTGCCATTCTACTCATAATGTATTTTTGTCCCTTTTTTGCCAGCTTGGCTCAACTGATCACCAGTCATTCTCCCCCGAAGAAGCAGTTCATTAATTTGACATTTCTGGATAGAGTGCGTGATTTTGATTCCATAAACACTGAGCCCTAGAGCCACCCATCATGAGGAGAAAGGATGGGAAGGAGTTAGGTGAAGAGTCAGTATCACTGGCACAGGGCTTAGTTGATTCTTTCTGCTGAGCCTGTAAGGCTGAGTTTTCAGGTTTTTGAAACACGGAGAAGAGAAGGGAGCCTTTGGAATTACAGCTCAGACCCACAGAATGAGTCTGTGAACACAGCCCAAGTTGGGGTAGAGGGAGCTAAAACCATAGGCTAAAACCATGAGCTATAGGCCAGTCCTGGCTCCAGAGGCCAACATTCAGGCTCCTGGGCTGGGGCAAGTCCTGGTAAAAAGTAGAGAGGGAGCAACCTTGGAGGCCCAGGGACCGTGGATGTCTGGTGGTGTCACTGGTGGTGTGGCCTCTAACTGACCCTGGTACAAAGTTAACCATCAACGCCCAGTCAACATATGTCTCCATATGGTCCTTGAAAAGTGACCCAGACCTCAATGTTAGGTTTGCATTTGAAAGCCAAATTATGATTTGTCAGTAACATATTTTAATTAAATTAACAAAATAACTCTTCAAGTGAAATGTGAGACTATCAATACTTTAATCTCTTGGCACAGCAGGAAAATATCTGCCCCTCCTAATTTCTGAACAGGAGTCCTGCTATACCATTTTAAAAGCTGATTTTGAGACAAGGTCCAGGATATTTACATAATATATTGCATTTTTCACATCAAGAGAGTTATGGAAGTATTTCTTTGAAATGATTTAAAAGTAGTCAAGTTTCTAAACCAATCAGAACACTACTTTACACCTGGAATAAGATTAAACATCATAATCAAATGTTAATTTGTGATGCTCCAAAGGAACAGTTGTGTCCTGTTTTACAGACTTAAATTTTTCTCATCTGTTTTCCTTCACTGTGTTAATCTACATTCTTTATTTCTGAAAAGGCAACCAGGACAATTTTAGACCACATTGCTATCCAATTCAAATTGTTCTTCAGATGGTTTGATTAAAACTACAAAGACCTGCTTTCAACAAAAGCTTCTTCTAGTGAGCACAAACAGTAGTGAGCCTGGCATGCAGCACTTAACCTGCACTCACAGCTTTAGAGAGAAATACATTCGGAAAGGGAATTAATTGCAAACTAAAGCCCACTCCTGGACTCCTTAGACAATCCACTGAGGAGGTTTAGATGTGCCAAGGTTTCTCTATCAACCCTTAGTTATAGGCTCCAGCTCCTGAAGTCTCTAAGAGACATTCATTTAATAATGATATAAGAAGTAAAACAATGACATTCAGCTAATATTGAAATCATCATAACAAGATAATCCAAAACACAGAAGCTTATTCATAAATCATAGTCATTATTGTCGTATCTAATGGTTTACGTTCAAATGAAGCATATCGCGGTGTGCAAAAGGGTTGAATTTTAATGCTTAAAGAATGATTTGGTAATTCTTGGATATTTGCAATCACTTTGTTATTTGTAGTTCTCTCAAACTCTGGGTGAGTGTTAAATTCTCAAATCCATGCAGACTGCATACTACCAATAGTTCTATGCTTTGCTAGTATCACTGCTTTCTGTGGGATGCAAACATGAGCGCGTGTCCACTCTCAAGAATGATTTTACAAAGAAAGTTGCGGGATGACAGATTTTCGTTTCCTTCTCCAAGCCTGAAGAAATACTTTCTCATGGTTGTGCCTTCGGAGATGCTGCAGTGTTTCATGGAATCAGTGGGTGATGTGCTCTGCACAGTTACGCTGCTGCAGTGCTCAGTTTTGATGCCATGTTTTTCACCACTGTGGATAACGCATCAGGCTGCCGAGAAAATGTTCACTGGCTTACTAGAATATGAAATTTAAGTCTCCAGTCTAGATCATTTTAGATGCTTTGATTTCATTATAGAAATTCCTAGACTACTAGTGGGGTAAAACAAATGCAAGGCCATGTTGAATTTCAACAAGCTGAACTAGCAGAAAATAAAGATAAAATGCCTTTCTATTTAAGAACATGATGATGTTTTCATTGTTACAGCATTTGGCATGCCTAATGTATACAATCCTTGACATTCATATAATAACAAAAGAAAGTTGTTTGGGATTTTTCTTTTATTTCCTAGTGTCCGCTTTCTTCTCTAGTATTTCTCCCACATCTACCCCAGCCCGGCCTTTCACTGTCTTCCCACTTTTCATCCTCTCTACAGAGAAGAGATGCATGTAAAAATACCTCATTCTACACAGACAGGCCAAAGCTGCCTGTTACCTAGCTATGATGAACAGACCACCATCGTAGCAACAACTGATGTAGTGGCCTCCGGGTGAAACAAAGGTTTACATATTACACAAGCAATTTAACTGTTTTCTAAACATATTGCCAAGACAGTGGGAGTTGGCAGCCCACACTGTGTTTTAGGTTTTGAGGACTTGGATTAGAAGTGGCTGTTGATTATAACCTTTTTATTTGTCTTCCATGAACTACAAGCAACCTAGTAACCCAGGAAAGAATTCTTCACAGCACTTAAACTTGTCTTCCTAGCATCCCAAGATTACATACACAAATCACTTAACAAAAGTGGTATAAGACTCTTGTGCACAGATAACCACACAAGACAATTGTCTTGTTCTAACTCTTAAAGAGTTCCACAAAGTGAAATGTTTTATAATCCTTTTTTGTGCAGTAGGCGAGGAAGAAAAGAAGAGAGGTTGGGCAAAGATTATCTAGAAGAAAGAAAGAGACTCTTTTGGGGTTCCAGTTGAAACACAATAAAGGACATAATTAACTTCTCAATTCTTTGTGTTTTTCATTTGACTGCAGGGAGGAGATGAAAGAGGACTGCTAAGCCTTGCATTCCATCCCAATTACAAGAAAAATGGAAAGCTGTATGTGTCTTATACCACCAACCAAGAGCGGTGGGCTATTGGGCCTCATGATCACATTCTTAGGGTTGTGGAATACACAGTATCCAGGTATCACTAAAATGCATCAAAACACACAAATTATGGGGATTTTTTGTTTTGTTTTTTTTGTTGTTGTTGTTTTTGTTTTTTGAGACAGGGTCTCATGCAGTTCAGGCTGGCCTTGGGCTCACTTTGTAGCCCAGGATTGTCTCAAATTTGCAATGATCCTCCTGCCTCAGCCTCCCAAGTGCTGGGATTACCGGAGTACACCACCATGCCCGGCTCAAATTTTGTAATCTTATTCTTCCTTCATCTCACCATAAGGTTTTGATTTAGAAATTACAAATAAGTAGCCCTACGGTGGCAGTAATTAAAATAAAATTTCTACCTTACTTAAAACTTAGTATGGATATCATGGGGGAGACTGGGGGAATTTAGGACTTTCCCTCAATTATCTTATAATTGAAACACTACTTCTAAAATTTAGAAATTAGGGGCCGGGAATATAGCTCAGCAGCAGAAGTGCCTGCCTGGTAAGCGTGAAGGCCCTGAGTTCAATCCCTGGTACCAAAAAAAAAAGTTAGAAATTAATGTAATTTTTCAGTAACTTCTATTAGCTCTTTTCAAGTGTGTTTGTTTTATGTGCCAAAGGCTTGCTTCCTTATTTGTGTACTATTTACTTTTCTGATGGGTTCACCTTACGTCTTTAGTAATCATGGTATTTTTTCTTCCCCACGATGCAGGAAAAATCCCCATCAAGTTGATTTGAGAACAGCCAGAGTTTTTCTTGAAGTTGCAGAGCTCCACAGAAAGCACCTGGGGGGACAACTGTTCTTTGGTCCTGACGGCTTTTTGTACATCATTCTCGGGGATGGGATGATCACACTGGACGATATGGAAGAGATGGATGGCCTAAGGTAAAAACCTGACAACAGTACCTCTGGATGCTAAAATGTTTGCACTGCCAGGAGAAAGGTTCTGAACCAGTGAGTTAGGAATCATCTCTGAAGTAGGGTACTCTGCCTATGTAGTTAACTTTCGTTGTCAGTGTCTCCATTTGTAAAATGCAGAAGAATTCAGTATTTTGCCTATATAATGTTTCCTTTTGTCATAAAATGAGTTGCTGTTGTGCATTTCTGTGCTACAGGAGCTGCCCTTACTACATTTGGCACTGGGAAGCAGACAGCCTTGCATATATGTGTCGCTTCCCTACACTCTGCATCTTGGGAGATATAAATTACATGGATTTGCAAAGCTGAAAGGGGACAGATGCAAAAGAGCAGGGTGCTACCGATGCTGTGGCCCTTGGCCATCTTCAAACTGTGCCTTAGTGCAGTGCCTCATGTGGATCCAGAATGCCCTGGTTTCATTTCTGACCCTAGGGCATCCGGAACGTGAATAATTTTGTCTCAAACCAGGGGATGCTGCTTTTATACATATGGCAACCTTATCACATTTAGTCTAGGTGAAATATATAACCTGAACAGGGAACACTTACGCCATCCTCCGTTTTCTCAGTGATTTCACAGGCTCAGTGCTGCGGCTGGACGTGGACACAGACACATGCGTTGTTCCTTACTCCATCCCACAAAGCAATCCACACTTCAACAGCACCAACCAGCCTCCAGAAGTGTTTGCCTACGGGCTCCATGACCCAGGCAGGTGAGACCTCAACGCTGCTCTCTTGCCTGCTTAAAGAAGGCCTGGCTTTGGGAAGTAGGAAAAGGAAGATGGCCGCAAGTCACAGAGCAGCCAAGGGTGGTGTCCAAGGTTGGGTCTCTAAAATCACTACTGGGGCAAGTATTTGGCCCTCTTTGTTGTGTTAATGTTTGAAGCAGATTGAGAAAGCAGATTAGACAAAGAAAAAATTCATAGAGAAAAACTGACTTCAAAATTTGGGAAGGTTACTATTAAACTTTGTGGGACTCATGTAATGACTAAGACTTTCCTAATTTGGGGAGATAATAAAGCTTTTGATTTGTTTAAACCCTTTTAAATTTAATTTTCTGCATTGTCTCAACCTGTCTTATGCTACTATAACAGAATACCACTGACTAGGTAATTTATACACAATAGAAGTCTATTCGATTCAGGTTGTGAAGGCTGTCCAAAGGTACGACGCCAGCAAATAGTAAGGGCCTCCTTGCTGCGTGCATCCCATGGTGGAGAAAGAGGTGGCAAAATTACCCTTTTATCGGGAACTCACTGCTAGGATAACTGAACCATTCCTGCAATAATAGCATTAATCCATTCCCAGGGGCAGAGTTCTCATGACCCACTCACCTCTGAGGGTCCCGCCCCTCCACACTGCTCGTTGCCCTGGGGATTAAGTTTCCAGCACATGAACTTTGCAGGACACATTCAAACCATAGCATTTGCAAATGTAAGGATGTTGTAATGATCAAATTAAAATCTACAGGGCAAGCACAACAGAGGTGTCTAACACCTGGTGGTTCTTTTTATCTTAGGCTCACTTTAGGATGGAGTGGTGTTAATTTGCAGGGAATCGAGCTAAACATCAACTTTTTTTTTTTTACTTGAAAGATAATTACATACATGAAAGGAATTCATATTACCTGTTTGGTACTGCATACCATAATGAACCATAAAAAACAGGAAAACTAAGAAGTATGTAGAGCGAGAGATTTTAAGTACACTTTAAAAATACTATGAAAAAGGGCCAGGGATTTAGCTTAGCAGTTCAAGCGCTTGCCTGGTAAGTGCAAGGTCGTGAGTTCAAGCCCCACTGCCAAAGAAAAACAGAAAGAAAAAAAAAATACTATGAAGTATAATACAGAAATTCTATGATGAAAGTCCCATCCAATCTTTGGTCTATTATTTATACTAAGGGGCATCTGGCCACATTCATTCATTTACTAGCTAAGCTATTATTGCTATTTAATGTTTATTGAGTGTTCACTATTGCAAGGTGAATATTTCTCCAACTTTTTATTTTTATAATCCCTCATGCCCATCATCTCCCCTCCATCAAAGCCCAAGTCTACAGTTCATTTCCTTTCTGGCATCTCAGCAGATCTTAAAATCTGTTCGACAGGGAATACTTGAGGTGGGTTCCGGATATGGAGGAAACTGTCACATTCCATTCCTATAGCCCAGAACTCACAGATACCGCCACCAAGCAGCTCTTTGAAGCAGAGCAGCCTGAGCAACCACAGTCCCAGAGGAGCTCTCTTGCAACCTGCCTGGGGGTTCTGAGCTTTGGTGCAAAAATATGGGACGAGGTGCTTTATAGCCCGTACATGTGGCAAGATGCCTGCGTCCCAGAGTCCTACGTCCTCTACCAGCAGAAGGC
>RJWT010021679.1:0-17496 GCA_004365215.1 Cuniculus paca | reverse complement strand
AGGGAGGGGGAAACAGGGAAAGACAAAAAATATTTAAAACAGAAAATGGGTTTGCATAGAATGTCTACTATGTTTCATAATATATTTTATAACTATATTCATAAACACTATAGAACTGATCCTAAAGCATGTTCTAAGAGGTGAAAAAATCAATTCAGCAAAGCTTATTTTATGAGGATTCACCAGACCAACAATATCTGGGGTTTTGAAGCACACACACCAGTCAGAGTAGTAAGATTATATACTCTTTAGTTATGCTTCCTGGAACTATGATTGGTGTAAGTTTGCAGAACAAAATATAGAGTAAAGCAAGACCAATAAACAACATCATACAACTTACTCTTTCAGTTAACAAGATGAAAGCCAAGATCTGACTTAGTTTTTACTGTTTGCTATGTGCCATGCACTGCTCAGATTTAAGCCCATTTAATTTTTATCAACTTTAGAAGACATTCATAGAGGCCGGGGACTTGCCAAAGGAACAAGACAGCTTCGGGAGAAACGAGGTTGTAGAGCCAACATTTATTCTCTACAACCTGTGTTCTTGATCACAGTCTAGTCTGTAGGAAGTGGTCACAAAAGTGTGACTCAGTTCATGTCCCCAGGCCACCAAGGAGTGATTCAAGGGCAAATCAAACTATGCTCAGAAACAAATGGAAACCGGCCAATGAGGCAACCAGACATGGTGAGAGACTGGAGGAGGAGAGAAGATTTTGTACTTCCTGCTCCTCTCACTACAGAATGAGCACAGTGAAACACAATGTATCACAACAAACAAGAAACAAATGAGAGCACTCTTTAAGGAAAGCGCTCCAATATATTTATGAAAAATAAGTGTATATCTCTGCTCAGTCAGATTTTGAAGATAAATAAAAAGAATAATTCCATCTATATTCAAGGATATTCTATCTATAATTTAGCTAGGACTGGAAAAGAGAAGAGGTTTGAAGACTACAATTTATTTTTTAATTATCTGAATTGAAATACCTCTCCATATGGACTTGGAGTTGCATATATAACCAAAAATATCATCACAGAAAACCAGATGAGATCTGAGCTATGACAGCCATGTAAAACCAATGTGTTTGATGGAATCATCCCATTTTAAGCATTTTATCATTTTATTGACATAAATTTTGTAATAATGAGTTACCTATAATAGAATGGCTCTAGCCATTATTTTAATGATTTGAAACATTTTCTTGGAAATTCTTAACTTACCAGCGCTGTAATTGGTATGTTACCCAAGACAACATCAGTCAACTGCTGTGCCTACAGTGCACTGGTGGGCTGGCACACTGAGCTCAGTGATAATAGGTATGGTTAAGTCCTCAGTCACCTGCCAGGTCACATCAGGGCCACCATCACCCAAGTTTTTGTCTGCCGATCATTGTCAAACCAGAGTGAGACAGCACTTGGTTAATATCATACATGTGAAATTCTGGCGTAGCAGAGGATACAGGAGTAATTGGCATGTCCAGGGAAAAGGGTTCACTGATGACAACATGTGAACAAAATTGGGCAGCCTCCAAAGCACTTACATGTGGATTTCATTTCTGGGCCGTCATCACAGCCCTGATGATCTTGTTGACTGGGTGTCAGTAATCTATTTAGAAGAGTTGCTCAAGAGTAAATGACCACCTCAAGTCTACCTAGCTCTGAGTCACTTCAGGGGTGAATCCAGGCCTGACCTCAATGTCCTTTGCTTTCTCTTCTACCTTGCTCCTTTCTGACAATGTCACTGACACTACAATAGACAATAAGCAAAAGAGCAAAGGACTCCAGGTCAGCAGGAAACATCTGGGGAATCTTTTGAATCACCTCATTCAGGACTATTCTGTAAGTAAATTACTTGGATCAAATTAATCTGCCTGGCCCTCTTTGGGAGACAGCCTCCTTAACACAGCCTGTATGAGTTTATCGTGGAGTCATTTCAGATTAACCTTTGAAATAGTCACTGAGCAAATGAAATACCCTTTAAAAGTGAACATAAAAACAGAATCCAAGTTAAGAAACTCTAGTCGACAATAAAATAAAATTCCACAAGCCAGAAGCTTATTCAATTTCATAAAACTTGGCATGTTAATATTGCCAAGTGCCTAGACATTTAAAGTGCACAATTATAAATAGATAAGATGTTCGCATTTATTTTTTAAATCTAATATGAATATACTAGAGTAATTTATCTGTGACATTATTGATTATGTTGGTAAATTTTCAAATCAACAATTATATTTTTTGTAATACACAATAAATGATTTATTCTTCTCATGACTGAAACCTTATGAAATTTCAGTATTAAACTAAATTTTGAAATCTATTCCCTTACTTTTCTTTAAAATATATTTTGACTATTTGAGCATGCTTCTACTGTATTTTTAAAGAGATCATTATGTCAGCTATAACAAATTTACAGTAGTTTGTATATCAAATTGGTATCATAGTACTTATAAAAATGATTAAAACCTTATTTTTTTGTACAGATTTTTTCATTGTTATACAACATTTGAGTTTTATGTAAAAATGTCAAGGTAGTAAATTAATAAAGTAGTTGAGTCTATTTTCCTTTCTCAATATATATTATTTCACTCAGTGGAGTAAGGTTCCTATGGATTTTAACAACTACTGGATAAAAATAAACATGATCATTTCTGTTGATTCTTGTCCAGGAATACTTATTTTAGTCCACTCTGTTTTCAAATGCTGTCCTGAAAATATTTACTTAGGAGTTTTTGGTTGGTAGATTGGTTGGTTGGTTGAGTGATTAATTGCACCAGGAACTGAACCCTCCTGGAGTGCTTGGATTATAGTTATGCACTACCACACCCAGCTCACTGGTTCTTTCCTTGCCCTAGCCTATGGATTATTGCAGATGCAGAGATGCCACTCAAATCTTATTTCAAAGAAGGACATGCTGCACAGCTGTGGGTCAGTAGCCAGCCTGCAGCTGTGGGCTTCTTCAGGGATGATCTCAGCACCTTCCTTGACCAGCTGCCCTAGAAGCTAAGCAAGGCAGAGGTATCACGTTCAGACCCAGGAAGCTCAAAAGACCAGGTTTAGTCCAGAGCTCCTTAGAAAGCTGGGCAAAGCCCAGTTAGACCGCCTTCTACATCAGTCCTGCTGTCTCCCCTTTCCTTTCTCAGTCTTTGGTCTCCAGTGAATGAGTTAAAAATCTTGTACACCAACTTCTGGCTTATTTCCTGTTTCTGAGGAACTCAGCCAATAACATGTCCCCTGCACAGCTTCTATGAAATTTAAGAATTTAAACGCCACTAAAATTTCCAAAGCAATACTATTAAAGAAGTCTTACCTTTCCCAAATACTTTTGGATCACCTAGGTCTAATTTCTTTCACAATTATGTTTTATACAATTATATGCCCATATTATTGCTCCCATTAATATTGAAATATATTTGCCTACAGTAACCTGGTTCATCCTCACTCAAAATATTTCCTCTGTTTGATACTTACAGCTAGATATTTCCCATTTGGATAAATGTCTTATTTCAATAAAAATCATTTATGACACATTTCTCACGAGCAAAAAATCAACAATATTAATCATTAAAACTGATGTTATACTTAAGTAGAGATTTGAACTTTTGAAGTATGTTAATATAAATTAACATATTTGATCCTGACACCATCTTAGAAAAATAAGACAAATTTAGGAAATTAAAGTCAAAGTGACTGATTTGCCCCAAGTCAGATAACCACATAGTGGATGGGGGTATCCTAGAGATGCCTTGTCTCTGTGTTCCTACCAACATGCTACAGACCTTGTGCAAAGCAGAATGCATTCTCCGAGAAAAGGAGGCATGTCGTCCTAGAATCTAGGGCTTCCAAATTTGTGACATTTGCTATCACCATCTGAACCAGAACTGACAAAGCCGGGCCATGATTGCCTATGGCATCTACTCAGGGCACAAAACATTTTGCTTAGTTGCATTCTGTGTGTTGACTCAATCCTCACAACAATGCTACACAGGTGAGGAGAAGGCCTCTTATCTGAAAAGATGAAGGCAGCAAATGGCAAACCAAAGATTTGTATCCACACAGAATCTTCAGTGCAAGAGCAGTTACCTATTATGCTACCCACATATCTTGGGAGTTGGAAAGGCAGAAGCAAACTAAGAAGATATGTAAACCTTGTTTATTTTATTTTTTTGCCTTTTTGAGATAGGGTCTCACTATGCAGTTCAGGCTAACCTTGAGTTCACTTTGTAGCTGAGGCTGGTCTTGTACTTGCAGCAATTCTCCTGCCTCAGCCTCCCAAGTGCTGGGATTACAGGCATGTGCCACCGCCTGGCTTGTAAACCTTATTTTGAGCAAAGAAAGAAAATGAAAGGGGAACAAGGGTGAAATGGGGACTTAGTCTTCTTTAGCTGTTGGGATACAACATGTGGTAAAGATTTAAGAATTTAAGGTATGATTCAAGGTCATTTAGAGAGTACTATATGTCTACAAATGAGAGTTGGATTAATGATTTATACATACTTCTGTATTCATAAGAATAATTCAAATGGGAAAAGGTTTTACCAGAAAAAACAATTTGAAAGAGAAAAGTTTTAACCAAAATGTGAAAAGTATTGTGAAGGATTCATTACTGTTGTCAAAAGGGTCAGTGCTGGAACAATGGAGGATTACAGCTTGTTGGGGACAGAAAGTCAATTTGTTGTGATGAGAATAAAATGTTTTTGTCAAAATAGATCAGACTTAGTTGGTGAACATGAGAATGGCAAATATCAACTTATCACCTGGCTAGTAGGCAGCTTGCTTTTCCAACTTAAGCTTAAGAACAAAGAAGCATAATTCATTGTGTCACTGGAGATTCTCACTAATGAATAGATTGAACAATGCAGGAATGTGCTGTCTTATGTTTTTAGTGGTGTGAAACACTGGTATACTAGTATGGCGACCTTCCCTGACTTAGTCACTTTCCTTGTTGCTGGGGCACAATACCTGAGGCCCACACTGTAAAGGAGAAAGTTTATTTGGAGTCGTGCTTTTTAGAGGTTTCAGTACATAGTCTGCTGGCTCCACAGCAGAAGTGGCACTCGGTAGGGCTGGTGCAGAGGAAGGCTGCATGTCAGCTGGGAAGCAGAGAAAGGGAAGGAACTGAAGAGCGAAATTATGTCCTTCTAGATCAAACACCCAGTGACCTCCCTTCCAATCAGAACCTGTCTCCTGAAAGTCCTGCCTAGAGGCACACGAAGTTCTTGGGGAACATCCAGATATAAACCACAACACCTCCTATCTCTGGAGGTTAGGGATCACTAAGGGCCACTTAAGATTAGAGATGAAAGGGACATATTTAACTTATACAAGGTTGGGGAAAATTAGAGATCTCATCTTGCATTCTAGCATTGCAGAAATAAGGCCAGAAAATGGACAGAAGGGAAGCTTTCCCTATCTAGTTTGTCATCACTCTCACCACCCTTCTCCCATTTCTGCCTCTTCTCACAAGAAGAAGAGCCTCTACATCCCAATAAACACTGATAACGTGACCTGAAAAAGGGGAGAATGGAGTCAGCAGTACAGAAAATCTCATTAAAGTACCACAAGGCTTTTTTGGTCATTATTCTAGAGCTATTTATCAGTGTGATTATTCATAATGGTTACTTATTTGTCCAACGGGAGGAGGGTAAAAAAGGAAGTACATATTAAGTACAAAATTTCTATTTCTCAAAAAAGTTAATCATGAATAGGCAAATTACATAGGTATTTTTCGGTGTTAATTTGCATATCTTATTACATGTCTATTAGTCATTTGGTTAATCTCTTCTCACAAAGTGTCTCTTCAAGTGCTTTGTTCATTTTTCTCCTGTGTCGTCATCTTTTTTCTTATTCATGTGCAGAAGTCATTGGTACGTTCTGAGCCCTTCATCATCTATATGTTTTGCAAAATCTTCCATTCTGTGACTTGTGTACTCACTCCACTCCTTCGTTGGTATCTTTCGATAAATTCCTAATTTTTATGTAGATAATTTTTTAGTCTTTCCCTTTTAACTAAGTATTCCATTTGTTCTGTATAAGAAATCTTCTATATAAACATGTTCCACTTTTTTACATATTTTTTTTCTTTTTTGGCACCAGGAATTTAACTCAGGACTGCACGCTTGCCAGGCAGGCACTGTGCCGCTGAGCTAAATCACCAGTGCCACACTATTTTATATTTAGAGGCTTTATTGGTGCAACTTTTATATTGAAATCTATAATCCACTGGGTATTTATGTATGGTATAAGACAGAAATCAAGTTTCTTTATTTTTAAACATGAAGTTATTTAACTTACCCAGATCCATCTTTTGTAATTATGGTGCCACTTCATTACATTTCAATTGACCAGATATGTGTGAATCTGAATATGTTTACATAGCCTAATGATAAAATTTTGCATATGAGAAAATATTTATAACATTCTTAATATAGGCTAAAGATTAGAGAGGTGAAAAAAATACTCCTATGGGTGGAAATACACAAAAGATACAAAAATGACTATTAAATAATAAACATGAAAAATGAGCAAGGATTAAAAGTGGTTAAGGGCTCTTCCAAACTTACTATCTAGGACACCCCTTCTGCATGCCCTGGATCCTAACCATCTTCCCGTGAGGATATCCAGGTGTCATCTGAGCCAGCAGGGCTCAGCCTAGGGACAGTGGCTAGGCAATAATCACCTGCTTGCCTAGGGACCTTCAGTAGGGCCACTGATAAGAAAGGCCACCTTGGTGCCCCTGATGGCAACCTGTATGGTGGAACCTCAGGATACCTGGTGACAGTCTCCATGGTGGGACTCAGGACATGTGGTGACAACCTTCTGGCATGTGCCACCTCATATTCTACCATCCCTCATTGCTATCCAGGGTCCCCGAAGCCTCTTAATCTTTCTGTCTGAGGAACTCTACCACATTCCTTTACATTCATCCGCAGAGGCTCTGTGAGCCACAGCCTGACACTAAGCAGCATGAGCCACAGGAAGCTTCCTCTGGAGGATGGAGACTGTCTTCACAGAAGCCCTGGGCTAAAATGATCTCTCATGCCCTAGATTAGCATGCAGTTTATTAAGTAAGTGCTATCAATCTCAAGAAAACCAAGACAATAATTCCATAGCTAGTCTTTCAACATTTAAGTTTACATGTAGAGCCATACTTCTTCAATCCATTCTTCTTTGCCAGCTACCATTCGTTTTTTCCTCCACAACTAATGGCATAATTTTCCCAGGCAATTAATATATTTCAGAAGCCATACAGTATGGTAGCTAAAGGCATGGGTTTGGGGGTCAGAATTATCATGGGGTCTAATACTGACCCACCCTTGTTCTATATTTAAGAGCAATGTGATTTTCAGCAAGCTAAGTAACACGATCTCTTTGTATGTTATTTTTTCTAGTCTATAAAATGGGTAAAATATTTTCCTTTGGTAGGTAGAATGAAGAATAATATGCATGCAAAATATCTAACACATAGTAAGTGTAATAGAAAGTATTATTACTAAACTTATTCTAGTGCTGTGAGATATATTTCTGTCAGATTATCCTAGCATACATATCAGTTTGGACTGACTCTGTATGAAAACAGTCTTATATACAGTAGAGTGAAAGTACCACAAAGTACATATTTGTTCAAGCTCAAGAATAGGAGACTGACATGGAACCCTACAGTGATAATACCAGGTATCAGAATTTGACTTGGGGTCCAGGTAGGGTCTGCTCCAGGGTAATATGCAAGGAAGAGGCACATCATCAAAGGTGGAGATTGCTTTGAATGGTTAGGGTTACGCAGGTATCATCATTACTTAGCTGGGTCAATGTAAAAGATAGAGAGTGGGCAAACTGATGCATGACTTATGCACACAAACACAAGTGATCCTGTGTATTTTGTTTTGTTTTGGCTTGGTTTGATTTTCTGAGATAGGCTCTCACTATATAGCCCAGGTTAACTTCGAACTTAAAGCAACCCTCCTGTTTCAGCTTCCCCAATGCTGCGATTCCCCAGTGAAGCTGGGATTACAGGTGTGTGGCACCATGCTTGGCTGTATGCATTTTTCAACATTCTGTCTTAGCCAAATAAAAGAATCGTGGGGAAAATGGCCTAAAGAAATGAATTTGGATCCCTGAAAATGCACTGAGGGATATTGTCATCTTCTGCTTTGCCTGAGCTGGCCAAGTTCCATCACACTTACTCCTGCTAGAATACATCACCTGATCTCCTATCAGAAATACAATATTTTATCTCAGCTTGAGGTACCTGGAATAGCTTCTAGAACCATAAACTCAATAACTTCATGCTGAATGAGGAGACTGACTGGCTTTTATGATACCTGTCAGGCTAAAGGGAGTGTTAAAGATCAGAGATGTCTACATGTAACTACTTTGCCTGTGATACTGATCTCATAGGAGGCTAGTATATCTGTGTGCATAATTCTGCATGAAAATGTGTGGGGGTGAGTGTATCAGAAGTCTTGTGACAGTGCAGTAGCTCTTAGTGTTGTAAAAATCTGTATCTGGAGCTAAAAATTCTTGAAATTCCACTGCTAGTGTATGTAAGACATAGGATGTGGGGCCATGCTTTCTGCAATTTAGAATTTGTCAAATGAACAAGTAAGGGAAGTGACACCATGACCCTTGCTTCAATAAATAACTGTGCACTCGAGGTTCTTGAGATGACTGCTCATTTTGTTCCAAATATATCTGCAAGCTGTGTAAACCACAAAGATAAAGTCTGTGAATACTTAATTTTAACTGTTAGAAGAATAATGGCTATGTACAGGATGTTTCTAAGATAGCAAGGTAGATCTTATCACTGCTAATCACTAAAAAGTGTTCCAACAATTTAAAATTTCTATCTGAAGTTATGAAAAGACCCAAACCTTATTTGCATCAGAAAGTAACTTCACCTAGTTTGTAATCAATTGCTAATTACAAGGATAAAATTGCAATTAAAAATACACACACCATGCAATAGTTTTCTGGGTTAAAAAACAATATTTAAAGATTATGCAGAAATTTCTTTCAACAAAAATAAACCTTAAATAAGGCTGACTGCCCTCAAAGTCTTAACAAAACCTCTGTGGATGCTTCAGTAACATTGCTGCCTCTTTCTTAACATCTATCAATGGAAAATGAACTGCTTAAAATCCAGATGGTTACAACATGCAAAGTTGACCTTAACAGGTACAAAACCGGTCCAGGAGGATTTGCAATATTGCCTTTCTCTTGCCAGTGGGGGCTGCTGTGCACCTGTGGTGACAGTTAAATGAAAAGGTAAGGCATATGAATTTCATGCACAAGCACCTGTAACATCTCCAGGAAACCCTGCAGATGCAGCTGCTCTACTCTGAAATCTAGTGTTCACCACAGGAGAAATGAAGGTCACTGAGTAACACTAAAAGTGACATAGTTCACATTTCAAAGTATCGATGTAGATAAAATATTTCTTCTATGTTTTCATAAGTAACTGACCCAAAACAATATGGCTTAGTAATCTATATCATATGTCTTAGATTTCAAAATTGAATTTTCCATCTTATTCCTAACAGCTCCGAAAAATCCTGCAATGTTTTCTGACTGTTTTGCTATTTTATTTAATTAACTTTTAGTAAATTCCACTCAGAAAGAATGTTAAAAAAGTAGAACACTGTATATGAAAAGAACTTGTTTGGTATTTATTACACTTCATGAAATGGATCTACTTTAATTAGGATCAGCAAATATTTAAACCTTCTTAATGCAAAGACTTGTGCTGAATATTATTGGGAAAATTGAGCATGAGGCAAATTTGGGCTTTGCCCTTCAAGCAGTTTGCAAATTTCCCAGAGCACACAGACTTGCGGATGGCTCTGTTGTTTTCAAGTATTACAGGTTGTTAAAGGCAAGGGACACACAGTGGACTGTCTGACTTATTCCTGTCTCCGTATCTATTTTATTGCTACATTTTCCCTTCCACATGTAAACCCACCATCTATCCTAACAGCCTTAGAGAAAACCAGTACCAAGAAAAGGAAAAAAGGTTTGATGAAAAATTATGCAAATCATCTACATTTTGGTTTGCTGGTTGGTTGAATACCTTTGTAATATGACCAGATATAATTTTTTAAATATCTTAGCCTCAATTTTTTCACCTGTAAGATGATAGCCCAAATCATTTAAAATAAATATAACTAAAATATTCTGGGTCATTAGGCAACATGTTTGAATCTTAGAGCACAATAGTCAAATCTCCTCTTACTAAGGAAGGTTTTATTCAAAAGATGGGCTGTGGAAAGCTTTATAGCACCTCTCCATCAAGACCAGATTAGATTGGGGTATGCTATACTTTTTCATGAAAGAATCACTCATAGCACAAGTAGACAGAATTTACTATATGGCATGTGGGGCACAGTATGAAGTAGCCTACTTCAAGTAGAAGACATATCTTTGAAGTTTGCTCTTTTATCTTTAAAAATTTATAAGATTTCCCATTCTGCTCTATAAAATGCTCCTGTTTATTGTGATACAAATACTGTATTCTTGACCAGTTTAATCATGCCATTTGGTTTTCTCCTTAATGTGATGTAAAATTTGACATTCCAAGATATTCCTTACATTTACACAAAAGTATTTACTGCCCATGGAGTGGTACATGATAAGATGCATACTGTTGGGGTCTAATAAGACAAATACATAGCTCTAAATGCATCATACTCTAGTGCTGGAACACACAAAAAAATCTTCCAACAATTTTTCATTACAGAAACAAAGGCACTTACTGAGAAAGGTCATGCTACAGAGTTCAGCTAGTTTCCATGTGCATACCTAGGCTGCTGAGGCTCCTGAGTATCTGGTGACTGGATAAAATGGTCGCGTCCCATATGACTTCAAAGTGTTAAGAAAGGGTTAAGTTAACAGAAGGAAAGATTAAGATTTCTCTGAAACATCTCAAAAATTAGATAAATAAAGAACTTAATCTTGAAGTACAAAAAATGCCAACTACTATATAACCAAAATTAGAATGTGAATTAATAAAAAGAAGCTTAAGACATAACAAATGCATCTGAAGGGAATATAACTAAGATCCCCAAGTCTTATCTCCCTTTTTTAAAGGAATGAACGAATGCATACCAGAATACTGTCAAATGATAGTTAAATCACTCTCACCCAGGGATACCAGGAACAATTACAAATGGACTTTGAGATAAATCTTCGCTAATCTCTAGGCCCAAATAAATCTTTTAAGTCTGCAATCCATGCAGCGCTGCTTATTCATTCAATAAGCTGAACGAATTTTATTTTAAGACAAATTTGAAGGCAAAAAAATTGTAAAACCATTTATATCAAACAACAAGGACATCAAAAACATAAGTCTTTATAGGAAGAACTGAGGGAAGTTACAAGGTAGTATCACTTCTAAGATTTAATGCTCTGGGAACTGGATTTTGAAACTTGTTTCTAGAAGGTTAAATTTTAATTGTGTAAACATGGTTATTTTCTAGTTTGCCTTCAATTTCATAAATGGAGACAGGATGAATAAAGGAGGAAAAAAGTACAGACTAGCTGGCCAATCTTAAGAGAAACACAGGGGAAGAGCAAGGATTTTTTTTCTTTTTTGCTAAATCTACCATGGTAATGATTTTTCTATTTTGCACATTTATTAAATTTACATTTAAAAATTTTTAAAGAATAAAATTGTACAGTGAGAATCAAGAAGCATAAATAGCTGTTTTCCTTTAGCAAACACTGATATAGGGGAAGTCACAAGATACACATATCAGGTAGGAAAGAATACGTGTATCTCCTTAGCTTGTTCTTGTTTACTTCATATGATTTAACTGTGTTATTCTTATGTCACACTAAGGTATCCAGAAATGTTTTGAACCTTTTGACATCATTTCTGTTGAGAATGTCAAACCATTCTACCTCTGCCTCTGGCTCAAGATTTTGCAACTCTTGCATTTTTGTTCAACTCACTGCATTTTTACTCCTAAACCTTATACTACCAACTGGTGGACTTGGATAGGTATAGATCCGGTTCACCCTGTAGATAAGCAGAAGAGACTATAAGCTTCATTTCCAAAGGAAGCCTGCAGGTTCACACAAAACCTTAGTAGGTTCTGGTTCTTTAATAGCTCACATTTTTCTTTAAACGAGAAGACAATATTTTATCTGAAATGTAAATTTGAAGGTCATAAATTACGTACCTGAATTAAATTTTAAACCTAAACACCACCAAAGAATAACACATTTATCTTATTTATCCTCCTGCATATAATATGTGATTTCATAGGAAGCATCATTGAAAACCTTGTCTTCTATTTCTGCGTCTGTCAGTATACAGGATAGCAAACAATCGTTTTCTCCACTGGTATGATCAATTTATAAGCTGCAAATAAGTAACATCCTTTTCTTCTGCAGTCTGTTAGAACCAGATTACCCACTTAACTTCTTGGATTTTACACATAAACTACAGGCCTAAGAGATTATGCCATTCTCTTAAGGTTAAAAAGTTAGCTAAATGGCACAGGGGATCCCTGAATTATTATTGAAGAAGTAGGTAAATGAACAAAAGACACACACTAAACTATATGTCTGTAAAGCACAAATATAAAATTCTTAGTTTGTATTAGTATTATAAGTGGCATAAAGAAAAGAGATTTATATAATTAACAGTATCCTTGGATTTTATCTATTATATTACTAAGTGTGTATAACTTGATGAATATGTGATTAATACATATTAAAAATAAAAAGCAATAGAATATAGATAACAAAAACTTTTATTTTCAAATATATCATTAAGACTTTTGAAAGTCATAACTTATTTCCAACAAGATGTAAAATTTTATGATTAAAGAAACATACATATAAACTCAAAAGCCCATAAATCTATATAAATAAAAGATATAGTGATACTATAATTATTGAGTAAAAAAATAATTGCTGAGACCAGATCTGTTTTTTGTACCCTCCCTAAAGTTTTCAAACTAAGAAACTTTTGCATCATGTTCTCACAACATAAAACGCAAATAAGCAAATGAGAAAAGTTTGCGCTTACTACTGATATGGGAGAAATATAACTCTCATCTTGCTAGAGGTCAGATGTGCTGAATTCTTGTCCTTGAATATCAAACAATGAATTTCAAGGGACAACAGAGATTAAGAGTAGGAAAGGTTTTGTGAGAGATATCACCTGAGAGAGAGGAAGGGGTCCCAAAAGTGGGTTGCCATCAAGATCTTTTGTCAGAGCTAATTTATACACCAGTCACAATGTGGGTACAATGTGGAGCAAACTACAATCAATCAGGATGACAAGTATAGCTGTTAGCTAATATTGTTCAACTAAGGAAATGAGTCACAAAGTAAGGGTATGTGGAAAAAACAAAGACATTTTGGGGGGAGGAATGAGTCCAGACGCTGTAGTCACTTATCTGGGTGACTGATGACTATCTGGACTTACTGGACCAAGTGATACTAATTACAGCATAATTCCAAGTTACTGTTTATCCCTCAGGGAGGCACATAGGCCTGGCCATTGCATCTCTATCTTGAGTCTTGGCCTTCTTCAGATTTGCCTCCAGTCACAATTTTGATGTATTTACTTTTGCGTTGACTTTTTTTGACAGTCCAGTTCTTCTCTGATTGTATATTAATTTCTATCTAACTTAGCTACATATAATACAACTAACAATTTAAAAACTGAGTATTGTTATGAAAAGCATTTGTTATATCAACTGTGCAAAAACTAAAAATATAAACATAGTTCTAGGAAAGAAGCAGAAAGAAGCCGTGTCAAGCTTTCACAATCTGAAAAAAAAAAAAGAGACAGAGAGAAAGAGAGAAACGGGGTGGGAGATGGAATTGGCATTGTGCATTATAAAATTAAGAATCTTAAAAAAAGTTCAGAGGTGCTGAGGATTTAGACCAGAGGGGCTGGGGATTTAGATCAGAGGGGCTGGGGATTTAACTCAGCAGCACAAGCACCTGCCTGGCAAGTACAAGGTCCTGAGTTTGATCCCTGGTACAAAATAAATAAATAAATAAATAAAATTCATTCCCATTCACCTGTTCCCTTTCCTATAACTGTGTGCTTAGAGTTAAAACATGAAGTCAAAGATTTCTATAAAAATGTATGGACTTCAGTCTTATTTACTATTCTTTTTAAATAAACAATAATCTAAATGATTTACCATAGGGAAGTAAAGTTCTCCCATATGATAAAACTTAGGTTTAAAATTGCCTTCAGGGAATATATCACAGTAGATAAAAGTTATTATAATGTCATGTTAAATGTAAAGGGTCACATACAAACTATATATGTATTATAATTACAAAAACTGTATACACATAAATACATGCAAATATTTAGGTAAATATTTCCATTTTCTTTTTTTTGACAGGGGATCGAACTCACAACCTCACCTTGCCAGGCAGGCACTTTTGCCGCTGAGCTAAATCCTCAGGCCCAATATTTCCATTTTCAAAAACTGGAAAAATTTTAAACCAAAATCTTCTTAGAGTTAGGGTTAAAATAATTTCTAGCATGTTTTTGTAGTTTATTGTGAGTGACTTTTAAATCAAAGAATAAAGCATTACTGGGGAGGGTCAACCCCATAATGATCACAGAAGTACAACATATAGTATTAGAATGTCCCCTTGAAAGTTTTCAGGACACCTTTATCCAAAAATCTGTCAAAGAAAGAAGAAAGAGCCTCTTTCTCATTCCTACCTATGGGGCATTCCTCTGTTTCCTTATATAAGAAGGGACTTTATTCATTCAAGTGGCTGGCTATATACCCACAAACTTTAACTGAATCTTGTGTAGTTTCTATTTATAAAATCACCCAAATTAAAAATATGAAAAATCTTATTGCAACAATATTATTTTTCCAGCAATTATCTCCCTGTGTACATGAGAGGCGGCCCATTTCCTTCAAAAGATGTTGCCAGTTATTAATATAAAAGTGGCAGCTTAGCAGCAGGAATTGGGGGGGCAATACTCATAGTCAGATAATATGATCATCTCTACATATTTTAATGTCATGTTTATCATGTGAATGGAAGGTTTTAAAACACAGGCTGGCAGGCTGCACTCTGACTTACAGAAAAATGTTTTGAATTTTTCTTTTGAAAAACCAGAAAGTGGTTTTGATTACCTATTGCTATCAGAGCACATGAGCTCTCATTTTTAGTACTTTTCAGTTCCTTTCCTGAAATACCAGAAGCATCATTTTATCTGCTCTTCTTGCATTTTGAAAGTATTGGCCATGTGTAGCCATTCACCTTGCCAAAGGGAAGCGGAAATGCTGTATTTTTAGGAAATAGTATATTACTTTCTGGAATAGTAGTGACTAAACATGCAGTAAAGAGAAAAATGTCTCATTTTTTTTTCTTCTTAAAAAAAGATTTGTTTCACAGATGTTATTAAGGTTTTTAGGCTTCTTTCAGTCAACATTTTAATTTAAGGTCAATAAAGAATAGAAATATCATGTAAGGAGTGTTGATATCCATTAATCAAGAAATCACAGAGTATAAAGTAACTTTCAAATGCCATTTAGTCCAGATTCGAAAGCCAATGATGGTATATACCTGTTTTTGCTTAAAAATATGAATAAAATTCTCTGACTTTATTCCGTCATTCATTTTGGCATTCTACTTAAAAATTCTTCATGTTATCACAGTTAATTCCCCACTATTGCAATATGGAATTATTTGCCAACCTCAAAGAATATGTACTAAAGTTAATTGTTTTATTCTGTCCATCTTAATAGTGTAGAATAAGAGACTTTTTTATCAACTGTTTACTCTGCAAATTAAAGAGACTCAGATTCTTCAATTTTGATCTTGGCTCCTAAGCTATAATTCAAGTTTAGTCATTTTTCCCCCTTTTTTCTAATGTACCATCTCCACATTTTCTTTCTTTACTTGTATTCACTGCAATTAGAAATAGTCAAATCCAAAATTAGCTGTGATTTACTTTGGTTGTATGAATGTTTGTGATGCCTCAATGTTAAAGAAGACAAATACATAGAGAACTGAAGTGCATGGAAAAGATATTTGAAGAATAAAATATATGGGCCATACATCCCAGGAATGAATGGTGTCAATAAATTGTTATTTCATTCCTAATGTTAGCACCATATTTTAAACTTATTTTAGAAATTATTGGTGTAAGTTTCCATTTTGTACTCTAAAACCTGAGTTTACATTTTAAGATTAACTAACGTTACACTACTTTTAGCTTTGTCATCTTACTTATCTTGGGTCCCTCTTTGACTATTGACTGAACTAAATGACTGGCTTTTTCATTAGTTTCATCACAGTAAAACATACCCAGAATGGGTGGACAGCATTGAAATAGGTCAGGAAGAGGTCACAAGCAAGGTCCAGAAAGGAGAGTGTGCTGGGAAGACAGGATGCTAAGGGGAGACTGTCTGGGAGCCTTACCTGATATCTGTGCACGTTATGCAAGTGATGTTCCGGCTGTTGGTTGTTATTAGGTTCAAAACCACTGATGTGTCCTGGTCTGAGGTTGGATGTGCTCCACACTTGAAGAAAAATTCCTGAAAGAATGAGAAACATAATCGGACACATGGATCCCAGCAGGCCATTTTTCCTTATCTAGATATATTGACAGTAAATGATCTCTGTACAAGAGAAGAAATCTGTCATTAGTTGTGAATTAGGAATAAATCAGCCTCATATCTTTACAGAGAAAGAAAGCACTTGTCTAGTGCCAAACTAATTGTCTTGGTTACTTTTTTTGTTGCTGGGACAAAATACCTGACGCCCAAAGTGAAGCAAGGAAAGATTTATTTAGCTTACAGTTTCTGGGGATTTCAGTCCATAATCAGTCGGCTCCAAGGCAGAGTGGTCTGGCACTGGGGCAACACTTCAAGGCAGCAGCCAGAACAAAAGGGGGCAGCCCTTCATGGCAGCTGCAAGCAGCAAGAGCAAACCGCGCCAAGAGCAAAACACGCTCCCAAACCTTACATTGTACGTCGGCTCCACCCCTGGGCAGGTGCAGAACTCACACCGCCAATCCCAGTGCTACACAACGAATCAATCACAAACGCTAGATTCAGCCACTTCCGTGACTACATGATGCTTGGGGGGGCCATCTATATACAAACTGTAACACTAGTCAACAATTCCCTCTTACAAAGAAGTTGTTAATTGAGCTTTTCTCACTTCAATGAGTTGGGAGCATGGGAAACGCTCTGTGCCCCACCTTCAGCCATGCCCCTTGCAAACAAGTGAGTCTGGAAAAAAAGACAGTAGGTAGACGCAGGAGAAGGCCCAAAGCAACATCTCAAACATGAGGAAAGGGTGACTCAGTGGCCTGAAATGACTCGTCCACAGTCACACAATAAGAAATGAAGCCAAGAAGTACCCCATGAGTCCTGAAGAGCAATCCAAGGCTTTATGCAGTGAGTCCTTTAGCAGCAACAGTGTAGTACATGGAAAGGACCTGAAGAGCTTTGTGTAAGCATACACACAAGAACATATGCACTTTGGGCAGGG
>RJWT010021678.1:0-17486 GCA_004365215.1 Cuniculus paca | reverse complement strand
GAGGCAACTTGAGATCATGCTCATGGATGAAATGGTTCAGAGTCACATGGGTGAATTTCGTGTTGTCTCCCTAGTGTAATAAACTAAAGGAGTTAGTGGAATCCAAAATGCACAATACATATTGGGAAAGTCAAAGGGGAGGAATTATCTAAAAAAGGAAGAAAGTGACCACTGTTAATCTATTATCATGATTTGAAACTCATATTGTCTTCATTATTCTGATTAGTTTCATTTTATTCTGATTTGTTTGATTTTGTTATACTTGATGGCATGGACAGCTATTTTAAAGATAACAAAATATATCATTTCAGCCATGGAGGATATCCAATTATCTTGTTTAGAAACCCTGTATTGCTTTCATTGTTTTGTTTTGATTGATTTTACTCCATTCTGTGTTGATTGTAATATATCTCAAGGTGTAGGCAACTATTTTGAAGATAACAAGAAGCATTATGATAGCCACTGCTGTTTTACTAGTATCTTGAAGTTTTGTATTGCTTACATTGTTCTGCTTTGTTTGTTTTGTTTTGTTCTTTTTACTGATTTTATTTTGTTCTATTTTGTTTGATTTTACTTATCCCTGAGGGTATGAGCAGTTATATTGCTGTTAACAAGAGGCATTATGGTAGCCATTATTGTTTGCTTTTTACCCTGTTTTGTTTTATATCCTGTTTTGTTTTTTACCATGTTCATTGTTTTATTGTGATTGACTATACTCTGTTTTGTTTGGTTGTATTCTTTTTAAAATAAAAAAATTAAATTAAATTAAAAATAAGTACTTATCAAAAACACTGGTGAAATTTGAGTACGACCTACCGTCTGGTTAATTGTATTATGCTAATATCAATTTCCTGGTTCTGATAATGAACTCTAGTTATCTAAGATATTACTATGAAGACTGGGGATTGGGTAGCTAAATGAAAAGTACACATTACTGCATAATTTTTGCAACTTCTTAAGAGCCTATAACTAGATAAATTGAAGCACAGAAAGAATGAGTTCAACCCATCATTGACTTCCCTTCAGAGAAGTTAGTGATCAGTGCTTTAGCCACAGTCCATGTTACCCACAGAAAATGCAATTCACTTTATGTGAAAATCTCAGTAGATTTCAGAGCTATCTTCTCTAATCACTCATCACCCTTTAAAACTCAAGCTAAATTCTACAGACTATAAGTTCCCCCAAAGTGAAACTTGACCAGGTGTTTTAGCTGATTGATACACAGATTCCTCAGACTTTTAAAGGCTGTTAAGAGATTTATGATTCACCCATAGGTCATTTGGTCACTTGAGGGAGTTGTCTTTTTTAACTCTTCCCTGTACACACTTGCTGTTTCTTCTCTATCTCTTTCTACTGCCCATCACCCCTTTTACCTGCTAAAAAGTTTTCTTCTTGGAAGTTGGATTTCTTCCCCAGAAACTGAATTCACCTTTACCACACACCATGGCTGTGTCTGGGGATTTGAAATGTGCTTTCTTGTAAATATCGTCTTCTGTATTCAGGAGAGCTGGAGAAGCACTTGACTGCTCTACTCCTTCTCTGCTGATATGATTGTCAAGAATGAGAGTTCAATTTGAATGCCCAGTTGTTATTTGAGATCATGTCAGAAGCCCCAGCTTTCTACTTATCTGTTGCCAATAAACCCTGGACAAATCCTAGAATTCAGGTGCACTTGGGGGTGAGGACAGGAGCAGGTAGTGGATGTGAAGTATGTTAAAGGGAAGGAGAGGTCAGTGGAGGAAGAGAGAAGCCTGTGCATTAAGAAAACAAGGTCCACTATCTCTCTGAGCCTCAGGTTCTTCATGTTTTAAAAAAGAATATTGCCTGAAAAGCACAATACAACTCTAACAGTCTATTATTTGGAACCCTTTAGTAACTTAAATAATCCAAGAAGCAGAGAAAATTATCTAACTGAAATTTATTTGGTACATCAAATAGGAACTTTTTTCCTATTTTTCTTGGAGAACTCAAAACACAAGGAACAAAGAGAGATTTCCGAAATAACTACATCCCTGATTATATTCATAATTAAAGGGTACTAATCAAACCACTATGATTCTAATCCTGGTCACTGTCTCCTGTCTGCTTCCAGAGTTTTTTTCTGAGAACGGGAATGGAGAGAATGATCTGAAGTTCTTGCTCTTTCCTTGTGCTCAAGCCACACTGGAAATTTTTAAAAAACAAAAAATGTAGTGCAGGCTCCAGAGCTGCCTTGTCAGTTACACTACTAGAAAGAATATTTTCCTATCTTGATCTGTCTTTGCCCCACAAGATTTATTGCCTGTGGAGGCCTCTGGATTGCCTCAGTTCATATAAACAGAAAACATGATTCCAAGTAAAGAAGAAGAGGAGAAAGAAAGCTGGAACTAGCCTAGCACTAAAGGTACAATGCACAAAGAAAATTAGCATGCTGCTAAATTTCCTTCTCTCAAGATTGTGTGATTCTGGACTTCCAAAGACCTTAAAATTTTATATAGTTGATGTACCTCAGGTTCCTCAGAGTCCCAGATCAGAAGTTCATAAGTCCAAAGTTCGATGGGGTAGGAGTAATTTGTTGTAGACTCTAGAAATACGATTTCAATCTGCCTGGGTCACTTCCTCTTATGAAAGGTGGGCCCTATAAATACTAAAGAGTTGTGGAAATGAAATCATCATCTGGATAAGCCAAAATGCATTAAAAGAACAGAGAGTTTCAACAGAATTTAATTATGCAATAAGTAGCAATATTGCCAGAAATTGTACAGTAGTGGTTCGGATATTTGAGGCTAAGCTTTTGAAGAGAATAATTTTGAGAATAATGAAAACTTGTGATTAAGTATGATACGTCTGTCTCTATTTGTAATATTTTCCTTTTCTATGTATAATGCGTAAGTGAAAAAATTTAGTTATACATTTTGACCATTCCCAGACTTGTATTTTATTTTTTGCTGCTACAGATATGAGTTAGATAAATACATCGAGAGGTCATAGATCTCATGGTATTCTAATAGTGCAATGATGGAAAAAGGATAAAGATGTGACCGTTTCAATAGTCTTCCAATAAATATATGTGTATGTGCATATGACAGTATATAGTACATATGTGCATATGACCAGCTATTGCCCTAAGACTATATTTCTATTAAGTAAGATTTTTAGTTGGTGCCCAGAAACTATTTATCAGGTTAAAAATGTAGATTTTGAATATTCTGACAAGCAGAAGAAAGAAGTGGGAGAAACAAGTCCTATTTGGCACACTGTTATGGCTTATGTCTAGATGTCCCCCACAAAGAGTGATGTGCTCAGAGTGGGGTTTTGGGGAGTGACCAGATCATGGATGTGTGATACTGAATTAGTTCTGACTGGTTTAGCATAGTACTGGGTGTGAATGATGGAGGTACTGAAAAGGGAAGACCCTCACCCCTACCCCAGTTGTGGGTAGCAACAGCGAATAGGCTTGTAACCTGAATGGAATAAAAAGGCAAAGAAGAAAAGCTAACTGCATCCTGCCTGGAATGTTCTGGAAATTTTAGGAGAAACTTTCTGGGAAAAAAAAAGTGATCTGATCTAGAAGAGAAGTAGGAGCAAAGTAGGTTGAGCAGAAGGAATATCTTGTGTCAAATCAAAAAATAGAAAGAACATGTGTTACATTAAGGGCAAAAGCAAATGTGCAACTTTGCTCTAGTTGGGTGATGGTGCCAGAAACAGTACTGGTAGCATCAACACTGGCCTTATGCAGCCTATTAAGAATCTTGAACTCTATCCTGAAACCTATAGGAGACATAAAGTGTTTAAGGCAAGGAAGTAGTATGTTTTGATTTATGCCTTTAAAAAAAAATCACTTTGCAGGTTCTATGATGGATGACTTTAAAGAAGATGAAACAGTTAGGACCTGTTGTAAGGATTCAAATTAGAAAACATGAGGGCCATAGGAATAGAAGGAAGAGCGTAACACTGACAAATAATGAGGAGGCAGAATTTTCAGGACTTGGATGAAATACAGGGGACTAGAGGCAGGAACTAAACTCAGATTTAATGAGCAGGTGGACAGTAGCATTGCTCACAAATACTGAACATGAGAAGGATTTGGAGAGAGAGGAGTTTGGTTTCAGACAGGTTTACAGCAAAGTATCCACACAGCATTGAAAAGAGAGTAATTCGTAGCAATCAGGGGCTCCAAAAGAGAGAGATCTGTGTAGAATAGAGATGCAGAGTCATGATAATAATAGTGTCACTGACTGAAGCTGTTGAAACCACAGCTCACACGTGAGGAAACAGAACAAAGAGAATTCAACTCTGTGAAGCTCGTCCATTGGACGTGTGGATACATGGAGTTGTAGCCAAAAGAAAAAGGAAACAAGGAAGCATGCGAGGAAGCAAGACATTGCATAAACAAGACAGGAGAATACTGACAAGGAGTAACAATTAGCAGAAAAGACAGGAGCAATACAATGGAAGAATTCCCAATAGATTTGGCAATTTTGGCAAGAAAAGAAGACCCTCAAAAGCAGTTGATAAATGGAATTATGAGAGCTCTGGGCAAATTCAAGTTCTGAGAGTGTGGGTCGTTGTAAATGATGTAACTGAAGATCTAGAAGACAGGATCAACCATTTAGAAAGTAGAGCTTGCAGAATCAGTGTGTGTTGGCAGTGTAACCAGTGAAGGGTTTCAGAACATAGCTGAAGAGATTATCCCAGAACAGACAAATAAATGTCTCATTCACTGAGCTGAAAACAAAGGAGAAATGCGCAGAACACTGAAAGAGACTTCCTTGTAACAAATTCTATTTTGTCCAAGAAAACAAAGCAGGCAAAATTACCAGTTTCTAGCAAATGAGGAAGTAAGGGAGGTAAACAAAACAAGTCTAGTATGAAAGTTTCATTCACTCAAGAAACAAGTGGTCAATATCTACAATGAACCGGCCTGGACCATAAACTAAATGCAACTTATGTATAGTTGCATGGCAGGAGAAAGGTCTAGAATAACCACCAGAAAGCATTTGACCAAGAAATGATTGGTTACAGACTAAAGGCTGAAGATTGTGCATTGCTAATAGCATCAGTATGAACGCTTGAATGGAGAAAATTTTTCTCCAACAGTATCCAGGGTCTAAATGTAAGAGTAAAATGAAAATTATTAAATGGATCCAGGATTGACTATTTTGTGCACAGTGCAGCAGAAAGACAAGAAGAAAACAGAACAGAGGCTATTGATGATAGATTTAGAAAGCAAGATATTAGTGAGATCAGAGGGTATGCATGAAGGAAATATAGCCACTAAACTGTGTAGACTTGGTCATAACCAAGGATTCAAAGCACTAACGAGCCAAGTGAACCTTAAGAGAAGATCTACAGAAAAAGTAGGAATGTTCTTAAAGAGTGACATAGATAAGATTTCAGATAGAAGGGATTGTTCTTGGGGAGTGAGGTATGATTTCAGGAGATAAGCTGTTCGGGAATGTGGCTTGCTGAAATAGAGACAAAGTGAGTAAGATATTAAAAATCTTGGAGGCTGTGGTACTGGAATTGTGGATATTCAAGTGATGAGCAAGATTCTGGCTTGCGCAAAAACTGAATCAAGTAATGGAGGATCAAGGTCATGGACCTCAAAAGATAAACATTTTAACACAGTAATGACAGTGTATTGATATTTAAGGGGATACAATTAATGCTGGTCAATGATATGTGGCATATAGAAGAGAAATTGACGTCCCAGGATCAAACAGAGGTAGTGTATTCAGAGATCTGTGAGATCTAAATAACTGAAATAAACTAGGAAAATCAGGAAGGAGCATGTTGGGGATATTGGTAAAGGGAAGGTTGGTAGGAAGGATGAGAATGAAGGCAATAGGAAATGGGGTGGGAAGGAGACACACCAGACAATTAGGGAAAAGATGAGTAGAGTGGATCCTGGAGAAGCTAGAGTTTTGGGATGAGGCCAGGGATAACAGATGCAGAGTCAAGTTAATTTGGTGCAAATGAAGCTCTGATCTGGTAAGTTATTTCGGTGACTGTTGAGGCTTACCTGAGGAAGCTGTCTGTCCACTCTGTTTATTTGCTAGCCCAGTGGAAAAATGATGCAAAGACACACCAACCTATCATGAGTAAGGATCTGGGGAACGAATTGAGAGGAATTGCTATGTTAGGGCTTCCAGAGAGAGAAAGAGCAAAAAGGGGGAGACAACCTGCCTAAGCATCTTTAAGTTTCCATTGTACTTTATATTGATAGTAAATAAATGTTTCTCATATTCCCAAAATTCTTTTTCTTTCCTGTGGACACTGTGAATCATCCCACTGTTCGTGTTTATTTTCACTGGCTGCAAAGAAATTCAAAAATAAAAACTTTCCATACTTCTAGACCTTTTTTGTTTTTTTAAAGAGGATAAAACCAAGGAAAATAAAACAGAGTAAAACCAATCAGAACACACCAGAGTAAGTGATACAGGGCTTCACAACATTACAAAATCAACAATAGTTACCATAATGCCTTTTGTTATCTTCAAAATAGCTGCAGATAACTTTGGACATAGTGAAAATCAAACAGAACAGAATAGAATAAAAACAGTAAAAAAAAAATGGATACAATAAAGGACTTCAAAACAAGACTTTGATGCATACATTTGGAGAAATACGTCGCCAGCTTCATCTAATGTTTACTAACCTTATTTCTTCCCTTTACTAATTTTCCTTACTTAATTTTTCTTTTGCTAGGCTTGTTTTTAATATACTTCCATCCTGTTTAAAGTGATACTGGTATAAATAATAAACATTTTAGTCTGAGATTACTTCAAACTTTGCATAAAGAACATAATTACATATTCAGATACTAGACACCTGAGACAGAGAATTTATTACCATAGAACTTTTAAAAAGATTAATGCTTCTATATACTTTCTACCAGGTTTTATCCTACATGTACTCGAAGATTGATATTAAGATTGCATAGATATTGTTCTGGCTCCAAATTTCCAAGTACATCACTATTAGGATGAGGCACAAAGCCATCCAGTTTTGAGAGTCATAAGGGGCACTACTAATAATTAAGCCAGGACAATAAATACATGCTAAGATATATGGTCACTCTACCCCCTAGATTAATTTTAAAATATGGCCTTAAGTTCCAAATTACTAATACTCTCTAGGGAAAATTCTCAGCTCTTGTTATATTTCTCTTCCTAGGAAAATAGCTTTGTACAGGAAATAGTTTGGTTTCAAAGTTATTTAGAATACCTACAAGACACTGCTGAATTTTGACAAAGGATTATAAAACTAGCAATAGTGATGGCTAGGAACTCTCCTGCCAGTTAATCAAGTAATTACTCAGCTCATTATGCTTACCGTGAAACCACCCAGAAAAATAGGAGTAATTGAATTTTGAGAACTGTTCTGTTACCTTCCCTGCACCACTGAAATTTATTTCACATGATTAAAGTGTTGGATATGAAAATAAGTTTTATACACTTCAAGCGCATAGGGTAAAATATCACAAGTACCCGTAGATGACTCGTGAACTGACATCACTGGGTTGGATTGTGGCTCCGTGGGAGCAGTTGACAAAGCATATTCATGGTCATTTGGGCAGTCAGGTTCAGAAAGATCTTAAAGCTTTGCCCTTTCTTTTCAGCAATGTACTATAGTGATTTCACATCTACAGTTCAGATGGCTCTTTCATTCTCATATCTGACTACCCACTAAAATGTCAGATAGCAAAATGTAGGGATAATTCCAATTTGATGAGAGTGAAGAACACAGGAAATTTCTGATAGAAATATAGACTGACAAGCTCCAGCCCTTAAGTGAAATCCCGGACCACCCACTTGGGAAGGGTTTTCCTAGTCTGAAAGGTCTGTCTCCCATGAATCTAGCATTTATATTAAGTCTCTTAAGATAGCATGTGGGGGCTGAGGGGTTGAAATCTGCTGCTCTTTTTCCTGGGTTGCTGTCAAGCAATGTGTGCTTTTGGAGAAATGGTTCTAGAGACTTCATGAAGGCTTTGTCCATTTTGACTGTAACTGATGTTCTTTCTTCGGCCAAGTCATATGCCCAAGGGCTGCACTGGTACAGGGGAAAAAAACCTCTTACTTCAACTGCAGGTTTATAAAACTGAAGGGTATTTGGTCCCAGAGAGGTGCTACCAGTGAATTGAATGTTAGGCTTACAAGGGTGAAATAAATCCTTAGCTGAACACTATAGCTGTAGCAGAAAGAAGTGTTGAGAAGAGAAACCTCCACAAAGCAAAGCAAATGAGAGCCGCCTGGAATAATTCCTGGCCCAGGTTAATAGACTCCTTTTATCTACTCCTATCCCTTCTCATTGGGCATTGGTTTATTTTCACATGTATTCAAAGCCTGAGAACAATTTAGATATGACATTACAGTCCACATGGTACAGACTGCATTCACCTGGGATTGCCTCTCTCCATATATCTTGAGATTGAAATTTAGAATAAGATTAAAATTAATTAGCAAGCAGTTTCATTATCAGTATAGAGAATGTAGACTCTGCGTATGTGAGAGTATAACATATTTAGTTCAGTTTTTATATAATAAAATTAATGATCCAATGGAGTTTATTAATGGTGTAATAGTGATTAAAAGTTATGCTACTTTTTAAGAAAAAGGTTAAGAAAAGCATGAGTTTCTCCATGTAATTTGCTAAGCAACATGTGTACATTTCTTGTTAATCTATACAATCATCCTACAAAACAATTGCCATCAAATCTAATATACAGATGAGAAAACAAAAAAAAGGTAAGTGTAAAAATAATCCTCAAGCAATTTACTTAAAAGACACAAAACTAATTAACCCAAAAGCTACAATTTGACATCAAGCTCCCCAACCTTAGCCTTCCCCACTTTAAACTTTCTAAATTTATGAATGGAATTTCCAAAAGGATTAAGTACAAATTTTTTTATTCTTATAGCACATTTAGGATAGATTAGTCATACAGCATCTCCAATTAAATGTCTTTCCAACTTCTCTGTACCTTTCCAAATATACTTAATCAACACATTTGATTTTAAGAACTCAAAAAATTTAACACATTTGTTAGCAAGACATTTTCTTCCTCGGTTTCAGTTCATGGCTCGTGGGTTTGCCAATACCCTCAATTTTAAGGTATGTTTTTAAAGAAGTAAAATAGGTTTCAGTTGATTCCACATTAGAAAAGAATTTTGTTTCATTAAAAGCAGGTGAAACAATACAATTTTTGCTATATGTTGTAAATAAATAACAAGACATTGGTTTATTCTCCTATGATTTTACAATTCTTTTACTGAGCCTACTCAAAAATATCTAAGCCTTCAAAATTTATTCAAGCAAATAATCTTTACTTTGTCAATGTGTGAGTAATCTCAGAGTAGATTTACCAATGAGAGAATGAAACATTAATCAGAAAACATACTAATGCAAATAATTTTTCTATAATAGATAGAAAGTAGAAAATGAGTTCTCTAATTTGTTTCAGTCTGAAAGTTTTCTTTTGATCTGGTCTTAATAAATCTAGGTTTCTTTCTCAGTTAAAAAAATCCAACTATTCTTCTTCAGGGCAACCAGACTTTATTGTAACAACCCTGTAAAATTCCATATGAGAATCCAACCTCACTTTCACATTTTTCTGTAATAAACATCTTTTTAGAATTATTACAGATCACAGCTTCTCCACTAACAATGCAACCCCACTTGATCGAAATCATGACTTTCCTTAGTCCTCAGGTGCTGAAATAGAGAATGTTAAAACACTGCTGTTTCTCCACTCTGTACGGAGAGGACCGCATTTGTAATCCTCCCATATCTCACACAAACAGTTTGCTGTCCAAGATCTTTTACACTGTCCTCTATAAGGGGAAATTTGATTAAGACTGGTTGGAATGTAAAGTATGATTTGATCATATATAACTCTTTAAGAAAAGAGAGGAGCTATTTGTTCAAGAAAAAAAGATGTATTTCAGAAAGATTTGTAAGGGACTATCCATGCTTCCTAAAAAGGACCAGATTCATGGGAAAGAAAGAGGAGCAGGCAACAAAGTGAAGAAGTCCACTTCCCACAGGCCAACACGGTGCCCACTGTGGGAGGCAGTGAGCTTCTGCATGGCCGCAGAACTCACTGTGTGTTTGTGGACAGGGTCTGCAGCCTGGCTGCACCTGCTGTGTAGCTCATGCAAGTTACCTGATCACAGTCTCTTCAGCTCCAAACAAGGATGATAATAATAATCCTATCTATTCACTCAAATAACTTGAGAATTAGGCAAGGCTACCAGCCTATGTGTTTAATACAATGACTGACATGAAGGATTATTCATAAAAACATAATTTCTTATTTTTTTCATGTGAAGACCTATTACTAAGAAGTGTTTGTAAAATCTAGTAAACTTGGGATGTTTATTGACAGAAGAATGGTAAGGCTATATTGAGGTCCTCACACATATTTACAGTTTATGTAAATGTAGAATTTTATTCTCTCTGCCTCATCTTCTCTGGTTCTGTCAATTTGTTTTTATTAACTTTCTTCCTTATGGTAAGATTATATATGCTTCCTGCTACATCTGAACAAATTATGATAATCCATGAAATATATTTGCTAAGGTTTCTGCTTAAATACACAATTTCAAATCCTACTATTTAACCTAAATATTGTCACTAAAATGCTTTGTCGTTTGTTAGAATTTGAGCAGAGAATAAACTCATGAATTTGAATAAAAGATGTAGCATTTTAGGGATCAGGGATATAGCTAAATATATACCTGCCTGGCAAGCATGAGGTCCTGAATTTGATTCCTAGTATCCACCCCCCTCCTAAAAGAAGGTGTAGCATTTTAAATGGGAAGTTTCAATTCCTACCATTTACCCTACATATTATCAGTCAAAGCACCTTTCCATTTGTTAAAATGTGAGCAGAGAATAAATTCATGCATTTGAATAAAAAATACAATGTTACTGTCTCAGATAGTATGAAAGTCAGACAAAGATCATGATAGAAAGCAACATGTGGTGGTATTAAAATATTTAGGGGTTTTCTAATAGTTCAGGTGGCAGCATTAATGGGTCAAGAATCACTAAATTTTTAAGAATAGCCATGTCAAAAGCATAGTTTTCCTCATTTGTGCCATACACTATTTGACTCTTCATGTATGACTTGCACTTGCAAAGTTCAAATACCCAGCCGTTTTTCATTTATGATGTGCAAGATTTTGAAGGTTGCAAACACTGCAGAGAAGAAATTATTCTGGGTGGTCTCAGTAAGAGAGAAGGAGATATAATTAGAAATGACATAGCAAAAAGGAGGAAAAGTAGACTTTAATCTGAGAATAAAACACAACAACTCTTCTCACTACTCCAAGAACTAATATGGTATTATACAAACATAATTGAAAGATACCAGTGATGCAAAATCTAATGAGGCCAAATGAGGCACTGGGATTTCTTGAGCATCATTAATGCAATTTTAAATAGAAAGCAAGTTTACTGAAGACTAATACCAGATATTTACCTTATTGTACATGTGACATAAACAGAATAACCAAGAGGGAACGATTATGTTTCAAACCATAACTCTCACATCACACTTGGAAACCTCAAAAAAAGAACCCACCAGTGAACCAGAGCAAAGGCTTGTAAAAATCTTAACTTTTCTCTGGCCTCGTTCTCTGGCTTAGGACAGTGGACATCTTAGCCAAATGTGATCAGGAAACCAGGGAGATCTCAGAAACTATCAATCATACCCAAACTGGCAGCAAAAGTACGAAGAGATGCTCAAGGGGAACTGTGCAACCAGCTTGGAAACCTGAAGGAGGAGGGAGTGGAGAGGGCTGAAAGACAACCACAGGACAACCAGAAAGAGTAGGGAAGCAGAAGCCAGAGCTAACCAAAGAAAACCACAAAGCATGATGGGAAAGGGCTCTTCCAATGAGGGCAAGAGCAGACGGCCTGCCCTGGTTGCAAAGAGAAAAGTATTGGTTCTATCCACAATGGTTGATCTCTGGTAATAGTTCACCACTTCTCTTTCCACCACATCTTCATGTAAACATTATTTGGTGCTAGAGGAAAAGATAGTAGAATACAAATTGTTGACTTTAATTCGCAGTGTTTTGGGTTGTGCATAATTAAAACTCAGCAAATGAGGACGAGGAAGTTTGGGAAATGGGAACCAGGAGAATGTGAGGAGGAACACAGGAGAAAGAGGAGAATGGTTGGGAATTTGTAAGAGAATAAGAAGAGGAGGACGAGGAAGAGGAGAGTGCACTTCAATGATACAAGCAAAAGAGAACAGGATAACCTGCTCTATTTAGAATCTTGGGACATTTCCAGATATACAACATATGGATGAGGAAATAAACAATACCAGCTCATATGGCTAAACCGAAAAGAATTTCCCCACTTCCTGTGAAAATTGGAGCCTACTCAAAACACTGGTGGTGATTGTGTTTGGCTTTCATTGCAAATGCTTTGCTGTAAAATACTCATATTAAATAACCTTGAAGTTTCATTTGTAGTCTCAGTGAAATTCCAGAAGAGCCTCCTCTGTTACAATTTTAGAATTCTAAATTCTGAGAGTTGGGGTACTGGAGGTGAACTAAACCAGCCCTTATCTGATTCATAGAAATCACCTTTCTGGAAGATCCAAAACCTCCCCTAGGAATTAGATAAGCAACATGCTCTGCACCCCATGTATTCCTAGCGGGGCAATATTGTAGATAACTTGCCAACATCTGTGATTCAGAAATGTAGATTTCACATCCCAGAATAATGAGCAATTGCATGAAATTGGAGAACTCCCTTGACACTAATAATGATCCTCAATATCTAGATAGCGCTTGAAAATGGGCCAGAGATGTTTGCATCAGTGTTCTCATACTATTCTCAATGTAGACACTGGTAGTATTATATTCCCTATTTTGTAAATTGAAATACTAGCCATGCTCAGAGAACATATAGGACCTCCTTAAAGTCACACACTTAATAAGGTCTTTGTTGTAGTCAGAGTTTGCAAGGAAAACAATTTAATACAGGACACATAATTTATAAAAGTATTTAATAATAGTCACCCAAAGAGTCAAACACAAAAAAGTGCAGGAAATCTGTTCACACACTGAAGATGCAAAGAATCCAACTGAGGGCCTGGATTCCATGGCAATGTCCAGCATGAGTCCAGCTGAAGACCTAGAGCCCATGACAATGTCTTATCCAAGTCTGTTTCAGGGATCTGCACTGGGAAGGCCCAAAGGTCAGTGGTGGAAGCTGGAAAGTCTGTGCCAGTGGGATGAAGCATCTGTGCCAGCAGGCTGAGGGTTCTGCAGTAGAACCAGAAAGTTATGCTCCAAGTAAGGACCAGAACTCCCCTGCAAAGTACCACAGTCATCGTAAGTGACAAGGTCCCAAGTTCCTATGATGATGAGAACAGCTGAGTTCATGTCAGAAATCCAGCATAACTAGCTTCTCCAGATTGAACAGCACACCATCTTCCCCTCTGGAGCCAGGAAGTGATACTCAAAGTAAGGACCAGAGCTCCCTCAAAGTGAACCACAGCCATGCTCAGCAACAAGGTCCCAAGCTCCTCTGATGATGAGGACAGCCAAGTTCATTCATATCAGGAAAGAAGCTCGACAAGCTCCTCCAGGAGAACACACAGCAACAGGAGAACCAACATTCTTCTTCCTCTCCAGTTCTCCTTTTTGTATTGTTGGCAACAGTCCTCAGGTGGGTCCTCCACGCCCAGCACCACACTGATTCAGTTCAGCGGGGTGCTACAAGTTGATCACCAGTTCTCAATCCACCAGTCTTCTAACTCCAACTCACTTCTGCAAATGTACAAAAAAATTTACTTTTATTCCAGATCCTTAAATTATATAACTCTGAGGAAATTTCTGAGAAAATGGATAAGCTGAGTGTGCTAATATAAGCTTGCATTTGCAATCTGATAGCATATGTTTTGCTATTATGTTTGTGTATATAAGAACCTGAATATAAGTACTTGGAAATCTGTATACAGTATGAATCTGCTGTATCTTTTTTTTATTACTGCATAAAAATGCTATTCTAAACCATTATTTAAGAAAGTTTCTGCAAGAAGTTTCTTCAGAATTCAAGATAATGTGTATAGAAGAAAGGCACATATATTTCATAAATCAGAATCAAAGCCTTGGGTTCTTGAATAGAAAAGACCCTCCTTGTTGAAAGAGATGAGTTGGTATGAAGTTATGCTCACAGATCCTAAATATCTGATGTTGAGCAAGTTACTCAACTTCAGTGCCCAAGCATTTTCATTTATAAAACAGGGATTAAAATACTGTCAAACTGTTGGGATGTTGTAAGAATTGAGTTGATATCTATAAAGGGCTTGGAACTGTGTTGATACATAATAAGTTTTGTGTGCATGAGTAATTTTTATCTGCATAGCATTGTATATTAGCTATATGGTGTTTTAGTCAACCTTCAAAACAACACTGAAAACGTTGTTACACTTTCAAGAAAAAAATAACAGCTTAAGAGAAGTCCAGTAATTTCCTCCATATCATACAGCTAACAGCATATTCCAGCTTCAGCCTCACCAGTCTGAATCTAATTTTCTCAATGTTTCTGTCTAGAGAGAATGGTAGGTCCGGTTCAAGATTTTGCTGTTGTTTCATCTTTACAAAAACCCACTTATATCTCCAGCCTCAATTCTGCAAACCTAATGTTATTCATTGAGAAGTTAATTTTCTTTTTAAAAAATGAAATTGGAATCAGTTTGATCAAAGCATAAAGAGCTACAAAGTCACAAGCCATACTGCAAAAGTATGGGATTTTAGAGACTGTCGAACATTTTCATTTTGAAGGTCTCATTTGATTTTAATAACAAATGGCTACTGTTGGTATTTTACAGTTGGAACAAAAGGTTCGGAGTTGCAGGATCATTTTAGAATTCCTAGGCCACATGGCAGCCTAGAGCCTGAATACAGATGTGCACATTTTTAGCTTGCTAATGTGTATTTGCGTTCTGTGTTGTTTCTACTTTTCTCTGGGAAAATTAATGTGATGCTATTAGCTAGATATGCCTCCGCTAATCCTACTCACCAAAATACACCCTATTATCCCTGCCACCGGATTGACCCTGAATGAACAGGATTCACCTTCTCATCCCCAACCCACCAGAACCCCTTTCACTCTCGAATGAAGTTTCCTCAATAACATGGCTCATTCCATAAGTGACTTCTCTAGCCAGTAGTAATGGAACACTCCACTGAAAGTAGTAAAGTCTCACCAAATAAATATCACTGAAAAGAGTTTTGACATTAAACTTTCTTTTACTATATCTAAAAGTTGCATCCCTTCATCAATAGCCAGCAGGGGAGTTATAAATAACAAAGGAAATAGAAAAAATTGCCTTTACTAATTTTATTTTACTAATGAAATATACTTTACTAATGAGTATTTAGAAATATGTTTTTGTTCAATTGATGTCACACCAAAACAAGAGAGGGTAGGAGATGTATTTGTAGCTAGTGTTTTTCAAGGCCCTTATATAAAAACTTTAAGGTACATTAACATGAAATTAGGGTGTATGATACTTATTCAGTACAAGGTTTGTAAACCCTACTCATGTTTTCCCCGGCTGCCTACCATCTACTAGGGCAAAGAGCAGAGGAAAAACTTTTCTGAAATGTTGCTTTACAAACTTTTGAAAGTACTTCCTCCAAAATGCTACTCGGCAGAGAGAGATCACTTCAGCTCACTTGGAACTTATAAATCTAGAAATCAGTAGAAAAAGTTATGCATTCACTGATTTAAATTTGGGTGAAGCAACTGAACAATTTCACTGGAATATTTCAAAGCTGCAATTCCAGGGAGAAAGTAAAAAAATAAATAGGACATCATGGTTTTTATCACTTCTCTCAGAGCTTTAGGCAAGTCAGATTTCATACCCTCTGGGGAATGGATGTCCCGCTAGTCTAGCATCTCTAGAGAACAAAGTAATTCCAGGACTAACTTCAAAGGGAATCGCAGAAGCAGGGCTTATAAAGCGTTGTGCCTCAAACACTTTATATCAGGGGGTATCTTAAATCAATTATGCAGATTTTATTAACTAGGCAATGAAAGTGAAAATAATCCAGTTTTTTCAGATTCATTATTCCTCTTTTCACAAACTGAAAAATATTACTTAGATCTTTTCAGTAAGATTTGAATCAAGTGTATTTAATAAGGGCCAAAATGGGAGCTCTGGGAGGGAAGGGAATAGTTCTCTTGAACTGATTCTGTTCAAGTTATTTCCTTAGTGTTTAATTAATGACCTTGTGACATGTTTTGAAAATAGCAACATTTCAGACTTTCTTAGCAATGTCAAATCCAGGACTTCCTCCTCACTCCAGCCAAACTTGAGTTTTAACTCCAGTTCAATGAATACTAAATAAGCAAGCTTTCTGTTTATGGGAGTTTAAAAATGTGTTTCCACCCCAGTTGCTGTGTTATGCAACAAAGAAACAAAAAATACAGCAAGCAGAACACTAACAGGACAAAATCTAAACACCTGGGTAAGCTCATCCCAGGTGCAGTAGACAGTAGATTATCTGAAACCAGTCTTGGATATCTCCTTACATCCCCCATAATAAGAGCTCAGGAATAACCAGCCTTAAAAGAAGAGCCCCTGTAGAGGCACCTCCACAGTGGTATCAACATTAAAGGAAAGAGAAAAGATAATGCTACAGGTCAAAACAAATAATTATCCAAAGTATGCACTCTTGTATTCTATGAAAGGATTTTAATGTCATTTTCTCAAAAGCATGCCTAATCTATTTCCAACTGGAAAAAGGGTACTTTACATCAGAGAAAGACAAAGTACTTGTTAAATTACAAATGCCTCATTGGGAACATCCACTTCTCCTAGGTGGTTTCACACTTTCTTCCTTCTTCCATCTACCATGTTGGTTTGAGTCTATGGTGGTACTATTGCCCGGTGGAAGGGAACGCATGGCTTAATGTTAGCTACTGGTTCCTGTTTTGGAGCCGTAGAGGGATAAAAACAGTATTATTTGTACAACCACATCAAATGAAAGGAAAGCCTTTAAATATAAAATTAGATGAAATAAAGGTTCAACTCCAAAACCGTTGGAAGTATTGACACATCAAAAATCTCCCCAAAAGCTCCTTTCTACTCCTTCATCATCCCCTTTTCCTTCAAGAATAATCATCTCAGATTAAAATGTAACATTTTGAGGGATTTTGTTTTGTTTTTTACCTAATGTCACAGCGTTGTTCTTTCCCTTGTACTATATTTACAAATATACTTATAATCATGACTTAAATCGAGTATGGATTTGTCTGGAAATATAATTTGTTTCTATAACATCTTTCCTATGGGCGAATATATTGGTGTTACAGAAAACTAAATTAGGAAAGAATTTCCAAACAGAACTCATAGAAAAGATGTAAAAGACTATTAAAGAATGCGACAGAGTATACTGCATATTGAGGTATAACACAAATATGGAACCCCCAAATGAGTTCACTTCCATTTCTTGCCAGCACGAGCTGCA
>RJWT010021677.1:0-17489 GCA_004365215.1 Cuniculus paca | reverse complement strand
AAATACTTTTTCTGTACTTTGTTTTTCCTTATTCCTGATGTACAAACACTTCTCTGATTTTGATGCATAATTACACTGTGCGTGTGTGTGTGTGTGTGTGTGTGTGTGTGTATGTAGATCTGCACCAGTCTGTACGACTAAGCCTACCCTCCTCTAATTCTCCACTTCCATCAAGACTCAGAGGCTGAAGTGGCTGCTGAGGGACTCTTCCATGGGACTACTCAGCTTGCCATGGTTTCATTCAGCCTCCGACTCTCCTTAGCAAATAACACTGCCATTGTCCTTCCAGAAAGTAGCAGCCTGCATTTAGGTTCTCATGTTATGGCAAGACCCGTGGAAAAACCCGCCCAGCCAAAGGAGTAGAATGAAATTTACAAGCAGTTTGCTGGGGCAAAGGAGCCAGCTGCACACAGTGCTTGTTCTTTAATTCAGAACAAAATCATATCTGTTCTTATGATTACATGACACATCATCACTTCCAGTTACATTACCAAGGGGCTACAGAAGTGAGGCCTGGATTCCCCCAGAGCTATGAATGAGAAAAGCGAGGCTTGAAAAAGGAAAATAGGGTTATACTATGTAAGATGATGTAAATTTGAGGAGGGAGAGCCATCTAAGGCCAAATTTATTCAGCATGCTATTTTATACCACGTTAGTCCAAAAGCCTGCAGAAGGTGCCATTCCCTTTCATTGAAAAGTGCAAATAAGCCAGGCATGGTGGCTCACACCTGTAATCCCAGCACTCGGGAGGCTGAGACAGGCAGATCGTTGTGAGTTCGAGACCAACCTGGGCTACAAAGTGAGCTCAAGGCCAGCCTGAACGGCATAATGAGACCCTGTCTCAAAAACAGGGCTGGGGATCTAGCTCAGTGGTCTGAGCGCCTGCCCAGCAAGCGCAAGGTCATGAGTTCAATCCCCGGTGCCGCAAAAAAAAAGTGCAAATAATTCTGGGGCAAATTCCCAGTATCTAGGAAGGTAGCACATACACAAAACACAGACTACACTGGCTGGCTGTGGTCCTCCGTTATCCTCAGAGGGACCCAGTATACAAACAGACTGTTCACACTGCCCACGCGAAAGTGCATATCATCTTCTGAAGGTGTGTTTGGCTGCTTTCATGACCCATACAATTTCCAGGCTCCCCTTCACTGTGGCACAGCTGAAAGGGGACAACATTCACTCATCTAGATAAGGTCAAGGAATAGCGTGAGTATGGGAATTTTCAGAAAAGATTTTGGTATCCCTTTTATCTCTGAGCATTCATCCCTGATTGGGCCAATGGAAGCCCTTCATTTCCCTTAGGGATCTATCACAGGAAGGTGAGGGACCTGTTCATTGGACAGTGATTTTACTGATTGAGAGAATGGTGGCCTGTTTGTCCTTCTCAGGAAAGGTGTGGGTTTAGCCTAATTTAATCTGAAAAGATTATTTGGCCTTCTTTTGTAAAGAATACTATGTTCTGTACATAAGTGAAAGGATTCAGAAGTCTTCAGGGGCTGGTATGAGCAATTTGTTATTATTGATTCTTGATAATATATTGCTTTGGAAAATCATCTCATGTAGGTGATTCCTTTGTTTTCATTTAACTCGTTACATTTTAATATGTGATTTCACCGTACAGAATATAGACTTGAAAGACAAGAAAAGAAGAGAATCTAAGAGCCGTTAGGGACTAAGGCAATCATTTAGTTTACTCTTCTCCTCTTCCCCCATTCCACTTTACAGATGAGAAAACTGAAGACTCAGACATTAAATAACTTGCCCAGATTTGACAGCTAGTTGGTAGCAGACAGAACTGAAGCCAGGATGTTAATTTTGATCTTACTGACCTCCCCATGTCTCTCTTCTAGCCCTCTCACGTACAGAATGACTATGTAATTAAGAGCTTAACTGCATGGATTTCATGATCTGGATTCATGCTGGGGTGATGCGAGTGTACATTAGTCCCAGGCAGGGACATCTAGAGGAGGAGGTGGAACTGCATTTGGGCCTCACAATCTTACAGGTACCAAGAAGAAAGGAGTGATGAGTTCACTTTGCCAGTCTTCAGTGTTCCAACAAGATAATGCAACTAATGTTGGAGACCTATTATACCTCTGAAATGAGGGCATGGCCCCTGTCTGGTCCTTACCACTCTCTGAGTCCATTGGATAGGATCTGGACAGATAGATGCTATAAGTCTATACCTTTAACCTTTTGTCATTAGAATGTATTTTGTGCCAAATTTGACTCAAAGAGTTGTTGTGATTCTTGGGTTGGCCTGTATATTTATTTTTAAATGGAGAACATAGCATCCAATCTAAAGTCCACTCACCCAAGCCTTTATGTCCTGCACCTATGTGTGCACACACCTTCTTCTTCCCCTCCCCCAGTGTGCCCTGGGATAATACAAATCAAAAAGGTCTGACAAGGAGAGAAAGCTCACAGGACATGCTCATTCATAAGAGTTTTGCAATTTCCAGCGAGAGCTGGAGCAGCACTATGTGGTGTGCGGTTGGAAAGCAGTTTGTTCTCTGCTAATGATGGCTGTGGATTCTGAAATGAAGCACAGCAGGTGGGACAGTGGTACTCAATTTTCAGAATCTGTGCCCTAAAACATGTTTGCTTAAACCTTTTCTCCATCACCCTTTAGGGGCCTCCACATCCATCAGAACCAGACCCCAGGAAAGGAATTCAAGGCTTCTATTTCTCACCACTGCTTCCGCAACCGCCACTATGATTCAGAGGTTGTCTGGAAAGTTCAGTGGCCAAAAGTTCCTTCCTTCTCCCCAGAGCAAGAAATTAAATCACTTCCAGTTCCCAGGAGGGAAAACACTGGCTTTGCCCAGGTATCAACAATAACTTTGAAAAGGACATGCAATTTTTCATAACCATGACTATCAGCATTATGTCACACAGAATTCATTTTCTCAAAATAATACGTGGGTAAAGTGTTAATAATGCTGTCATCTTTCTGAAAGCCACAGTGAGGAAAGGCAAGTTTGTTCTCTATGTGTTGGAAGGTTTTAAGCTTTTCAAGTTCAATGCCTATTATGAACTCAGATTGACTGTATAACTTGTGCTTCCTAAAAAGCTATCACCTGCCATTCTAAGTGAACATCCCTGCATGATGTAGGCTTGCTAGAGCACTAATAAGGGATTTAGAAAATTTTAAGGCACAAGGTGCTCCCTCAGGTAGTTGATGGATGGTTTATGTGTTCTTCTTCACCACAGTATTAAGTAATGATTTTTTCTTTAAATTTTTCAGTGGCGACCTAGGCATGTGTAGAGAGGGTGAATGAGCTGGGAGCTCTTACCTGAGCACTTCCTTAGACAGATACCTCTGGCAGTTCTGAGGCACCTGTGTTGTTTTAAGTTTGTACAAGTGGATAGTTCACCAGAAGCTCTCAGTTTCATAGTTGCTTTATCTCTTGTGAGTATTGTTTTTCTTCAAGAAGGTCTGCTGCAGTGTTCAGGTTCTCGGAGTTTACGGGGGTGTCCCCTGAGAGCAAGATCTCCCAAGGAAAATGCAGACAGCACAGTTGTAAATTCAACAGACTTAACAGAAGCATCAGGGTCTTCAAATCCAATGCATTATCTTTCCATGTAATTCAATCACCTGTTATTTTATGGCTCTGTTTGATCTGATTAAAACCTCAGCAAGCAAATCATTTATATTGTAAATTATACAACTTCCTGTTTTTATTTCCATCACTGTTGATCCCTTTCGGCAGGTTTCCCTGGATAATTCAATTACAAGCTGTTTTAGGAAAATTGCAATTTAATCAATAAGGAAAAGATCAAATTTCTGAACAAGATCGAAGGACATACAACACTATGCAAATCTGTCTATATTTTTTAAAAGGTACATTTGTTGATATATTTGGCATCATCCTTGGGCTTTCTCTTGTATCGTCTTTGGTGGTTATATAGATGATAGCCCCACCAGTTCCTTCTGAATTAAAAAAAGTGACAGTTAAAGGACTGATTAAAGTGAACATTCCTGCTCACTAGTCAAGAATGCTAGGGGAAATGAACAAGGCTTCTGAACTCATGAAAGGACAAAGAAATTGAAACATACATTGGTAGCAAGATTACTTGTTCTTATATCTAATAAATTTAAATAAACACTTTCCCTCATAGAATGTCTACTATGGTAGCAAATGTTCATGATTTTTAGGATTCTATCTCTCTGCTTCTTACATGTCAGCATAGCTCAGAATCGCCTGCAGGGTTTGCTAAAACTCAGTTGCTGGATCTGAGAAGTCCTGATTCTCTCCACTTGGAAATGTGGCTGGTCTGGCTGCTTAGTTTACACCATCGCTGTTGACCCAGCTTGACTTGAGTAGCAACTAATTTTGAACTGATCTATTTCTTTGTTAGCTTGTCTCTTTACCTCTGTGACAGAAGGAATGTCTCTGCAGTAAGTGGACGACACCAGTCTAAAGATGGTTAGTCTTCTATGTTAACTTGTGTTTCTTTGTGTATAACAGTTTCATACCATATAGATTTTTACTCTTGAGTCCAAGCTAGTTGGCTTCACGTTAGATTGGTAGAGCATCTCTTTTCCAGTGAGGTCAGTCTGTGACACGATAAGTTTTCCAGCCAACATTAGAAGTGAACGAATCCATTCAACACCCTAGGAAAGTTTCGCAGGACTCCACAACGTTCCCTGCTTTGATCTGAAACAAGACGAAGCTGCCATTACTCATGTATTTTACTTTGGACGGCTACCTCCAGATTTGTCAGATCAAAATATCTTATAAATGACTCAAATGTTATAACAAATGGTTCAAACCTCATGGCATTTGTGGAAAACAATTTAATGGGGTCCCTGAACAGCTACAGGATAAAGAAATTTGAGTTATGAACTCTAGCAGCATTTTGATAAGGGGTTTGCATTCTGGTGTGTCCCTCTGTGTGCTATTTCTCTCTTTGTAGGAGAGATTCTATTTCCTTCTGTTGCAGGGTAAGAAACAAACATGTCTGGATTTTCCAGAACTTGTGTAGCTGGCCAAGAAATTTATTTTTCATAGATGTGGAAATATCTGTGTGGATATTGAGAAGTTCTTACGGACTTCTAAAAATGGAGCCAACCTTAAAGGACATCTAATTTAGACTCCTTATATTTACAGAGGAGAGAAAAGTCCAGTCCAGTGATTTTTGTATAACAATATATTTTAAATACTGTTTCTAATTTTAGAAGGTTTTGAAAATTAATTTCAAGGTAGATTCTTATGAAAAGGAAGCTATTATCGAGTGTGTTTGGGATTCTGATGCTCTCTCTCCAGCACAAAGAAGTTTTAACTTGAATTCAATGAGTAGAAATTGCTTTTTCTAATACAACTGTTTTTCTGTTTGATGAGTGGTAGTTTAAAAATGAAAAATTAGGCCCCATTCACCAGTTGACCTAAGGACTATAGGTCATCCCCATATAGTGCCTAAGCTGGGCAAGTATACTAGTCCTCAGGGTTAACATGTAATTGTTGAATTTTCTCTGTGTATCCATTAGAAGAGTTTAGGACACACTGAATTTTCCAGATTCTGATGAAGAGGCAATGGACCTTCCACCCATTATCCTGCTTGCTTCCTAAATCAGAGTTCTTGTACAAAATGGTGAAACTAATACTACCATAATAGTAAGTGCTACTATTTAAATACTTATGTGGCAGACATACAATATTTATATGGCTCACTTTTTTTTAATTGTTACAACTGCCCCCTAAATGCAATAGGTATTGCCCCCATAATTATCTAATGCTATTAGTGCTATTACCACCTCCATCATGCAAATGAACTGCAGCTCAGGGAGATCAAGTAACTTGCCCAGGTTCACCCAGGTAAGTGGTAAAGCCAAGACTGAAAAGCAGGTCTTTCTATCATTCTAGTCAGTCCTGTTTTCACTAAACTCTGCCACCTTCCAAGGGTCTGAAAGGATTATGCTCTTAAGAATGAAGGGTTAAATACACATGTAAATGAATGGGCAAGTAGCTCTTTCCTTCTTGGATGTTAGAATTTGCTACAAAGTTGTGGGACAAAGAAAATGCTTATACTGTGCATTTTTATGGGACTTGTTATGAAAAGTCATTCTATCTTTTTGCTAGCCACAGTGAACATATTTTTTGCATGGGGAGAGGGGGTGGTTAGAACCAGTTGGAGAAATGTTCATGCCCAGGCTTGATGAAAAGCATGTATCCTGGGCCCAAGAGTAATTGTTTAAGAATTCTTCATCCTAATGAATTCATATCCACAGGGGGCCAGTTTGAGAGATGATTAGGTCACCAGTGAAATGAGTTTGGTGGTCTCAGCATAATCCCTTTTGGACATTAGTTCACTCACAGGATTGCAGTACAGTTTTGTCCATGTCTGCATTATTGTCTGCTTCTACTCAGGAAATGCTCAGAATTTAATTAACAAAGGGCTTCAGGTCAGCTTGAAGGTGTGCAGAGAAACCTGTGGTAGGAGGAATAGTGCCTTGTCAATGGAGTTGCATGTGAATGGGACTGCTTGTCCCTCACCTCTTTGTCTCTAAATTCAACCTCCTGTCCTTCTCAAGTAGGGCAACAGTATACCCTAGAAGTGCCCAGATTCTCAGCCAAGCAAGGTTGAGTCATAAATAAGGACCATGCCTGTGCTACCTGCCTCACAATTAGACTGATTTGGATTTGTGACCTTTACTGAGAATATTTTGATATCCAAATTGGTTACATTGCTTCCCTCGGTGGATATTCTTCTTTTAAAAAGGCATAAGTAAATTGATTAGGAAGCAAAATCTCTTGAGAAGTTAAAAATAATTTATCTTCCCTAATCTCATCATGAAAGTTCCACAAAATTTAATAAATTAAATTTGAAATTACAACATGAAATAAGAAAATGTAACACAAAATAAAGCTCTGTCAAATGAATAAGAAACCTTATTGTACCTTATTCTGTACACTTGTCTATCGTGAGAACCTGTAAGTTTGAACTGACATACCTGTGATTATTTAATTATATGATTATTATAAACTACTGGATAAACTACCCATTAATGTCATTTTTAATCCAATTAAAATTGTGACAGTTCTAGTTGATTCAATTCAGCCTCCTCAATTGTCTGTAGGAAATATACTGTGGAATACATGCAGTGTACAACAATTGCCACTTTTCACCTAATATTTTAGAATCATGGGTGTTTGAGGCTAAGAGGAACTTCTTATTTAGTCTAACTCCAATTTAGAAAAAAGAAACGGAGGTTCAGAAATCATGAACTGCCCAAGACTTCCCAGCTAATCAGGGCCAAGGATCCAGGTCTCTTCATTTTTAGTTCAGTTCTGGATTCATAAGGTCAATTATTCTTGCATTTCTTCAGTAGTAACATACATATACACACACACACACAAATATATAAAATGGCCACTGCCATGCTCATCTCATACCCCTAGGTTATATCCAGGGCTAACACAATCCCCAGCATTCTGGGTGCAACTTCACCTGTCCCCTTCTACTTAGGAATATGTGGAATGAAAATGAATCAAAGCATTATTAGAAAAGTTGTTCAGGACCAGGGATCTAGCTCAGTGGCCTAACCACCTGGCAAGTGCAAGGTCATGAGTTCAATCCCTGGTGCCACAAAAAAAAAAAAAGAAAGAAAAAAAGAAAAGTTGTTCAGAAGAGACATGTTTATATGCATATGTGTGTGTGTGTGTGTGTGTGTGTTGTGTATATTAGATAATATATAATATTATATATGAGATGTAATATATAAATCATTCCCAGACCTTGGTACTGAAACTTAATGGCATTGAGACTTCTTTTAGTCCAGGGATCTGTAACCTACAGCTCTTACAGGTTAAATCTGGCCTGCCACCTGTTTTTATGAATAAAGTTTTGTGAGAATCCAGCCACAAGCATTAGCTAAAGTATTGCCTATGCTGCTTTCATGCTACAATGTAAACACAGTGGCTCACTGAAGATAAAATACTTACTGCTTGGTCCTACACAGGAAACATTTGCTGAACCCTGGGTTAAACTGTTCTTCCGACTCAAGGAATACACAGTCACATTTTTTGTTTTATTCTCTTGTTCTTAAACACTCATTTGCACTGGACACCAATACTTAAACCCATCTTTCAAAACTCTCCCAGGATATACTCCTCCCCATAGAGTGTATCCCTCTTAAACTATATGCTATGGTCCCTTTTACTCTTTGTCTTTTTAAACAATTTTATACTTCATTCACCTTTCTCCAAAGATTGATATAGCATATAATAGTTAATTTTTAATAATTTATGTGGATGCTAATTACAAGAAAGTTTAACAATAATAGCTAACCTTTATTCAGTACTTTCTATGAAGCGTGGTGCAGAAACCTCACACTCTTAACCTTCATAGAATTTGTGTTGGATGTGCTAAATAGGTATTTATCAAGCCCTTATTACTGATGAGGAAACTATATTCAAATACTCTTACTTAAAGTTAGACAGCTAATCGTAGCAGTCAGTGGCAAAGCTAGGAATTCAGTCTTTCATTTCCAGAGCCCATGTGTTTAAATTTCCTTTGATATTAAATTTAAATTATAAAATGACCTTAATATTGAGAGAATTAGAAAATTTTTCAGTTATACCCTTCCTCTTTGATTTTCATATCATTTCTCAAGGTACCTTTTATATTTGAAAAGGAGAGAACCTTTGTGTTCTGCTTTTATTCTTTTCCACTTGCTTAATACAAGGTCTCCTCTCTCTTCCCCATCTCAATAGAAGCAACATGCAGTGGACTGGGTTATAGCTACTCGATTCTTGCCTACAGTGGGAAGAAAATGCAACTGAGTGTAGACAACTCAGTTATAGAGTCTGGTGATCTATATCTAATCCCAGCTCTGCCACCAAATAGCTACATGCCCTTGGGCAAGTTATATAACCTCTCTGAGCCTCAGTTCCCTTACCCTTAAAGTACAGCTAATGATATGAATATGGAGTTATTTTGCTTCGTAAATGCCCTTAGATGGGTCTTGGCATGGAGTGAACTCTAGATGATACTGGTTAAAAAAGATTGTGATGGTGATTTGTGACCAGGATGACGATGATTAAAATTCTCACACAGAATTCCTGTAAGAATATTGCTGAGCTTACACTGCCTTGACTTTGGAGCTTCTTCAGAATATGGAATATATAGTTAAAGCAGTCAGTGGGTTGGGGGGAAAATGCTCTGTTACTTATACTTATTCCTCTGCTTTTGATAGCCAGATTTCAGTTTCCAAGAGTATTTTTGTCTTTGTAGATGGTACTAATATTGTGTTGAAAATAATAGAAGTAGTGAATAAATACTAAACAATTCTGGCATTGTTGATGGTTTTTGGGATTAGGAACTTACTGACTTTCTATATTCACCAAAATCCCCAGTGGTTTTGGGAGAGTAAACTTATATTCATGTTTGTAATATTGGCCAACTTCTAAATCAAATAATTATATTTTGCCTATTTTCGTCTGATTCCAAATGAGTTCTTCCCTACCTGTTCTAAGCAGGAATCATCAACCACTAGAAATCAGGTTTAACTAAATTCCTTAAAGATCTCCTAAAGTTTACTTCCTGTTGATCAAAAGACCATTGAACTATAAATCATGAGATGTGTTACATTTCCTTAGTTCTTTACAGTTTACAGCATAGCTTTTATATGAATCATATCATTAGATCTTTGCAACATTCTAGAATTATGGAATAATGGTCAAAGAAGCATCAGGTGAAAGGAGTTGCCAATAGGTGTATTATTGTTTCATGTTTCGGGTCCTTTGTTCACCTGTAAAGCTTCTCCCTCAAAGTTCAGCTGTCATTATTCCATTTAGGGAAAGTTCTCTGACAGCCTCCTGGTCCTGTCCTGTATTCATCCCTGCTCCTTTACATTCTTATCATGCCACGTGACACCTGGGGTTTAAGTCCCCTAGCACATTGACCATGTTAAATCACCACTGTCTGCTGCCACCCACTTATGGCATGTGGTCACATACTTCACAGAAAATTTTTGTATTTTCCATTGATCTTTTTATTCCCAGCACAAAGCACAGCTCTTGGTGTACAATAGGTGCTCAGCAAATGTGTTATATGTGGAGCAAATCTGATCCCAAAACCTGTGCTTTCCATAGCACACTACCCCTACACCAATATAGGTGCCCTTCTGTTGGCACTAGGAAGCTGTCAAACGTCTATCATGGGCCAGACAATGCACAGTGAAACCAGATGAAACAGTTCCTGACTGATTCCAAAAGATGATAATGCTCACTTGTAGAGTAGTAAATGAAATGTCCGGAGAATGCTTTCACGATATGATGTATCAAGTCCCGTGTAACTCACTATGTACTCAGTACGAGCGTGTAAAGGGAATGCAGGCAGTCCATCAGCCAAGGAGTTGCAGAGATACAAGGTTTGCAGTTGGGTTTCCTATGAACAGATGCAGGGGACTCAGAGGAAAACAGCCAGAGGAAAGGTAAGTAGGAAGGGATAAGGGATTCAGTTGCTCTACTGGAATGGCAGAAATAAGAGAATTTTCAGTTTCAGGGTGAATAACTGAATCCTATATTAGGACTGGAGGTGCTCATATGTCTATTAAGATAAACTTCAAAATGAACTTACTGAGCCCTCATCATTCCATTCCTTTGAAATTAGCCAAGGATTCCAAGTTCAAAAGTGAGAAGCAAGAAGACATACTCAACTACAGTACCTCATCACTACACAGTAGATCTGTGGGGCTGTTTTGTTTTTGTTTTTGCTTTCCTCTCCACTTCCTCTTACACAACAGGGCCCGGGGATGTTTTCATTGGTAGAGCACTTGCTTAGCATGATCAAGACCCTAGGTTCCATTTTCTGCACTGTAAACAGACAGCCAAACAAAATGAACTGCTTGTATCACATGACGTTTATAGAGATATCAAGGTTTTATTTGTTTATTTATTTATTTATGTTACCATTATGCTACTAAAAATGCAGTTTCCTCAACCTGGAGTATATTCTCCTTCTCCCATGCTTTTCAGCTCCCTAGCTACTCTCTGCAAACTCTTTAAGGCCCAAATCAAGTTTCTAGCCATGTGCCAAAAGATTTAGAGACCTCTCTCTCTCTTCTTTCTTTCCCCGGTACTGAGCATTAAACACAAGACCTTTGTACTGAACTGTATCTTCATTTCTTTATTTTTTTTTTTTCCTAAAACACAGTCTTACTAAGTTGCCTGGGCTTCAACTTATGATCTTCCTGCCTCAGCTTCCCAGAGTACTGACATTATAGTTGGGGGCTACATTTAGTGTTCCTATTACACTTCGTAGAACAGCCAGTCCTGGACTCAACAGTAGTCTGTCTACTCAGAAGTGATAGGATGAATAGAAGGTTGAGCAGGAGTATGTCCTTGTCTTGTTCGTTGTTTCCAGTGTCCAGCCAATAGTAGATTCTTGTACACATTTTTGAAGAAATGAAGAGATGAATTTGGGTGTGAATTAGTTTATGAATGAATAAAATGCTTGGTGGTGAGACCTCTTAGTCTCAACCTGATAGATTTCCCAATTCCCTATCTATACCACTCCTGTATCCATTTGTTATTTCAGTCCCCTACATAGGTTACATGGACCATAGACAGAACACTTCAAAGAATGCACTTGAAATGTCTCACCAGTTACAGTTTCTAATTTCTCAGCTCTCTTAGCTCAGATTGACCAGCTTTGAATAGTCTCACTGGAGTGCTTTGATTTTACTCTTCTTTTGTGCTGGCTTCCCTTTTGATCCTCCTCATCAGACTTTTCCACCTCAGGATCCCAGCCTGCCATCTCAGAACTCTCAGCCCTTCTCTGAGCTCTCTTCTCTTGTGCTCTTCCCAGCTTCCCCTCTGCTTCCCTCCTTGCTTTTCTGGATCTCTGCCATGTTCTCGTGTTCACGATTAGCTGCTGCAGCAGTCTGAGAAGGGATTCCAAATCCTGCCAGTTCCCCAGATATCATTCATGGGGAATACAGGTAAATGGAGCTAGTATGGGACTGGAAGTCAGAATGCCTGGCTGCCAATTCAGACCTTGTCATTGATTCTTTGTATAATGCAGAGCAACTAAATTTTCCAAACCTCAGTTTGCTCCTGAGGTAAAATGAAAATAATAATACAATATATATGTTATAAAGTTATTGGCGGATTAAATTACATAGAAGATACTTGAAATATTAATATTTGCAAAATGGATTGAGAATGGCCCCATCCCCTCTGCTTCACGGATACTACACATATTTGTGTTCCTAAAGTCTTTTCTTTGATCACACTGTACATTTGAAAATAATGAATACCACATTTGGATTTGAATGCAGATACTGAGTCCTGATAACCTCACCCACTGACTTGGTGTGCCCCACCAAGCTTAACCTCACGCTGGTGTACGTACCAGCATTGCTTCCAGCTCAGGGTTTCGTGCTACCTTGACCATGTCCAGGCTGAAGTGAGAACCATGGTGGAGCGCAAGTCAGATCTGAGGCTCTGAACCTGCACCCTCTCCTCCCAGCCTCTTTTGCCTAGTTTCAGCTGAATTAGTTGTTGCATTGATCTGCCAAACCCAGAAAGGCTCTGATGCAGTTGTTTTCTCCTGTCTTCAGCTTGCAGAAGATTTGTCGAGATTGGGTCGAGGTTGAAACTCTAAGCTACCACTACCAGGAAGAGGTCAGCCACCCTTGCCCCCAAGAATGAGTCAGTGTCTCTGGGCTGCGCAGTTTCTGTGCTTAGAGGGTACTCCTTTTCAGCAGTGGATAAAGTGACCTTTATGCCTTTCTTACACCAAGAAAGCACTTTGAGATGAAATGTGCTCTATTACTCTCAGATGTTGTGGATGCCTCCTTACTGTCTGAATTTGGTGGTTTTGTTTAATCTTCTAAGAGGAGGTTGTCTTGTTTTTAAAAAAATCTATGATAAAGTAAGAATTCCACGATTACTGTGATTTATCCATGGGGAAAAAGATACTGGAATTGCTTATCCCTAGGAGATTTATGTAAAGTTCTTTCAAATTTTGTTGAGAAAAACATGGGCAGGAGAGATGAGGAAGTGGTCGGTGCCGTTTTGAGTTTGCAAATTGAATTAAATTTCAATTATGACAACAGTTAAGTGCAGTGATTTTTCTGTATTTTCGAGTATGAAAGCAATACAATTATTTCTTTCACAGTATCCATCAACTGTAATAATTTATGCGCTTTCACTGAATGCCTGTGAAATGGGCAGGAATGTTACATACAACCTGCAACATGTAATGAAAGGCTCAAGATCAGCACAGCTCTTGAGTGGGAAGCAAGGCCAGGACAGCTGCAGGAGATGCACTCAGTACTGCCTGTGCTGATCAATAAGCACATGCTGAACGCTACTAGTCATTTACCCTTGCCGACACAAGCAATGATAATTGGACGATGCTGTGGTAATTTACCTTTATATATTTTACCTTTGTTAGATTTTCAGAGGTTACTGTTGTATCTGATAAATTTTAGGAGAGAATTTCAGCTTTTTCTTGCACCAGACCGGTATTGTTCAAAACTTCTGCCTTTGTGCTGCAGCTTTCTTCAAATAAGAGGATCTCATGAATTTGTGCTTTCATTATATTTGTTTCTAGTAAGTGAGGCTATCGTTTTCAAGGTGCTTTCCTATTCTGGGGAGATCTGCAGGGCACTTAACCTACATTAGACCTGAGAGGTCTAAGGGTTCTTCACAAGACAAAGAATTTCTAGATACTTTCCTCGAGGATGTGTCAAGGGCAATACAGACAAAAGACTGATGTCTCCTTTAACAGCTTGATAAGTATCTCAGGATATTCTGCAGGAATCAGTTCTGTTTCTACAAAGTACTGTATTCCCATTCAGCGTGATATGGCTGAATACATGTGTGCTACATGTGACAATGGCGAAGACTTATCTTTGCCCTCAGGGCTGAGTGCTGTAACACTGCTCAAGCGATAGGCTTGATAGAAGTGATGATTTGGAGCGATGATCTGCTTTTAAAAGGGGGAGGGGTACATTAGAGATGTGTGAGAATTAAAAATGTGACTCTGTGTTTATCTGGATTTTATTTTATAAGTTCCAAAGGCATTTCTATTCACGGCATCAAAATCCCTTGTAAAAGTAAAGTAAATCATTCTTGTATTGACCATTTTTTTTCATGTTGTTCTATTGAGACATCTTCCCAACTGAGTTTCTTATTGAATTGTATTTCTATAAGGGTATTGTAGGTTAGCAGCACATTTTTATGGTACACAAAAGATGTGCCTTCTGAATTTCCAATGCCTTGCATATTGTTCCCCACAGAAGAAACATCTTGGAAATGCTAAATAAATCAAAACAGAAACATTTGGCTCTTGACTTGCTGCTGGTGCTTTTTTATTTTTTATTTTTTTCCTCTCAGTTTACATTGGCTGGAATATCCATTAAGATCCATCTTACCTATTTGATTAATTTGTAATAAATTCGGCCCTTTGGAAGTCTCTTGCTGCATTTCTAGACGGGTTATTCTTGTAGAGGGTTTATTTAATATGTGTCTCTGTGTACCTATATGAATGAAAATTTAATATGGTTTAGAAGCCTTTAAAAACACACACACAGTGTTTGCTCTGAATTAAGTGCTCATATTTGACATAGCCTTGTGGTAAAAATCCATAAATGTATGGACAGACAAAATTGTTTAAAGGACAATTTCTTCAGAAATTGATGTGACATGCAATATCATTTTAGAGGATAAAATATCAACATATTTTAGATGACTGGCTAACATAATTATAAATACTGGATTAGAAACCTTATTTCTTGTCTTTTATAAAAATTTTTTCTTCTGATGACTGGTGTTATTTGAAGTACCATAGCCACATGGCAGGGTTCACCTTCAATTCGATGCAGTGATGTACTTGCATCCCTGTGGGTAAGAAATGTTCCTTTCCAAATAACTATAGCAGCATAGCAGGAATATTTTGAGACAACCTTCTCTATATTATACCAAGGTAATAAAACGCCTCTCCTCTTAACTATCACCATGTACTGAGGAAAACATAACAAATTCATATTCTGATCTGGGAAATACATTCAAGGTAGAAAATAGTGCCTCCATATTTCAGACAAAGAAATTTGAGCCCAGATAAACACATTTTTAAATGAGTTAATTATCTCTTAGAGCACAACCGAGAGGATAAAAGCATATAAGCCATTTTTATAGTATAAATATTTTCCACCCTACCCCTTGGCATACATGTATCACCACCATGTCTGTTAGGAAAGCCAAGGAAAATGATTTTCTCACACATGTGTTTTGTACTTGCTAAGATAAACAAAGGATGAATGGCGCTTGCTGGGTGGGAGCAGTCAAGGCAGTTAATTGGTATATATTTCTCTTATTTCTTATCTGAATGATTTATATCCATGTAGACTGTGGTAATGTATTATAATTATGTTTACTAAATATGTATGATATTTGTTAACTTTGCCACGTTCTTAAAATGTCCTTATAGACATGAGTATATGGAAATTCAATTCCACTCCTATTTCTAGCCACACACTCTTTTCAGCACATTCAATTTGATAAAACCCCTGTCCACAAGGGAGTTAAAATCCAATAGAGAGGGGACAAATACAACAATAAGTAAGTTAAAGCAGACTAAGTACATTTAAGATATGGCCTGTGCTTTTGAGAAAGAAGTTTACTGGTAACTGGACATGCTGGTGGCACGCCTGTAATCCCAGGACTGCAGGAGGATCACCGTGAGTTTGAACCCACCCAGCACTACATAATAAGTCCAGACCAACCTGAACTACATAGGGAGACCATGTCTCAAAATAAAAAAAGTTTATTGTTAAACTTCAGAAGTATTTCATGACTGGAAAGAGGATGATAGCCATCGTAGGTAAAGAAGAGTGAAAGAGGAGTAGGGACCAAAAATCTCGGGGATACTTACGAAAAACCACAAGGAATTAATGTGATTCTGGTTTTCTAGTACTGGAAAGAACAGGGAAAAGTTGGATATTGTAAAAACACCATGGTCAAAAAGAGTCCAGTGAAATCTTTAAGAAGCAGATCAGTGGTTGTCATTGATCTATGATGGAGCTGCTTTGATAGGGCCATGATAGATCTTTACCTTGAGGTGGGAAAAGGACTTCTTGTGGAGGATCTTAACTGCCAGACTGATGGATACAATTGTGTCCTCACAAAGCAGATCCTAGTGCTAAGCATGTAAAAGTCAGAAATAACTAAAATGTGCTTACTCTAATGCCTACTCTGATTTGGATGGAATACGAGGAACTCCATTTAGGTTACCTACCCATGTCTTCCTCCTTTTTGTCTATCAGGTATTAGTTTAAATGTCACCCCTCAGAAAGACTGACTTGACCACACCACTGAAGATGCTACACTCCCAAGCTCCCCTCACTGGCTTTACCTGCATTATCTTCCTCTCCTTTGTAACACATAAGTTTAACTGAACACGTACTTGTCTGTATCTGTGTTATTCTGTCTCCTCTTTCTACTTATGGGCAAAAGAACTAGATCTATTTTGTTCACCACCCTATCTAAGCACCTACAAAAACTATCTCTATGTAGCCCTCAAAAACTTAGCTAAGTGGTGATGTTCACAGCACCCTAATAAATTAGATACCATTATCTCCATTTTTACAAAAGATGAAATTGACACTTAAAGAATTGTTTTTCCCAGTTAATCAGTAATCTACTTATGAATGAGTCACTAACTCAAAAGTATACAGTAATGCTTTTGTATTAAATGTACTTTTTGTAATGTAGAAAAAAATGTTTTGGATATAAAAGAGATCAATATCCTACATTTTGTCCTTACATTAAACTATAAGAGTCATTCAGTCATTTGTTTTTAAGTATCATGAGAATCTCAAATGTAGTCAGGAGTTTAGAATATGGATGATCTATAATTTTGCATTTCATCATGGGAACAAAATCAGAAGTTACACAAGTGAGTATGACACTTGGGATCATTGTGCCACATAATTACTGCTAGACTATATTTGGATAGACCTCACTTCATTCTAATATCTTGAGGATTTTACTTGACGGAAAGAATAGTTTTTAGTAAGCATTAAAGTCTCAGTAATAGTGTACCAGTCAGTAGCATGCAGAAGTTCAGTTTGTTTCAATGCAGTTCTTAACCAGTTTCAGTCTTTGAACATAGTGCTCGGCTCAGGAGAAAAGGTATAATTTCAAACTCATTCATTTCTTTATGTAAAATTTGTTCTATATGCATTGTCTTCAAGTCTTTCAAAGAGGAATCTGCCCTTCAAAAATCACTCACAGCCTTTCAGTCTAGTTTAAGGACTGGCAGGTGCCCATCTTTATCCAGAAGAGAGAAGCGACAAATCTTTAAGTGATAGCACACCTAATGTCTATCAGTAGGAAGAGGTTATATCTAAATATCTAAACGAATTATTGACCACTAACATATAAATATGCCTACATTTCCAATGTAATGTTAGAGGTAAGACAAGGGTCAGCAGCCTCAAAACATCTGTTTTCTTTTTTAGCTCTACAATCAAG
>RJWT010021676.1:0-17490 GCA_004365215.1 Cuniculus paca | reverse complement strand
CATTTCTCTTCAAACATCTACCCACTTTAGCATCCACTACAGATGGTCCTCATTAATAGCCTCCCTGTTTAATGACTATTCAGACCTACAACTGAGGCATGGTGTTCAGACTTCTGACCTGTCAGGGGGACTTACAACTGTATTTTTAAAAATACAGTTCTGTACACCTTGTTTATACAGCCTCAATGTCTTTTTTTGTACATTACACCTTGTTTGGTAAATTACAGTATGGTAGTTTTTGCTGATTGTACTGTAAAGTACAGTAGTGTAGCTTTCCGTTCTGTATTACATTACGGTTCTGAATATCAAAGTTATGCGAGTAAAAGCAAAGTCATCTAGTTGGAGTTTTTTTTAACCATTTCTTTGTTCTAAATATTGAAGTGCACATACTCTATAAATTCCTCATTTAGCAATTCAATTAATGACCTAGTCATAGGACCATAACCTGGTTGTTAAATGAGGAATACCTACTAGATTTGTCATAATTGTTTTTGCCATGAATAATTTTAATAGCATTACTTTCACTTCTGATTTCTGCTTTTGGGGGGGGTTTCACATCCTCTGCTGGCAGCCTTTGGCTCTGAGTCAGCCTCCACTCACTTTCCTATTCTTCACCAGAGAGGAGATGAGGAACCCAGAGATGGGGGGGGCAGGTAGGAGTTCCTTGAAGACCCCTGGCACCTCAAAGACCACCTACTTGACACAACATTAATACTAATAGGGGCAACTGGGGTGATGCTTTCAATAAAACACAAAGCAGATTTCTGAGCAAAGACTAACTTACCAGGAATAAAGGTCATTTCATGAGAAAGGTGTCAATTTATCATGACCCCATAACATCCCTAAACATTTACGGACCTGTAAAGAGGAAAGAAAGAAAGAAAGAAAGAAAGAAAGAAAGAAAGAAAGAAAGAGAAATCCAGCCTGACAGAAATAAAATGAAAAAATACACAATTACAGTAAGAGATTTCAATATCCCTCTTTTTTTGATTGTTTTTTGTTTCATTTTTTTGAGACAGGGACTTGTTATGTAGTTCACACTGGCACTAAACTCAATATATAACCCAGGATGGCCTCAAACTCAAGGCAATCTCTCTGTCTTAGCCTCCCAAGTGCTGGAATTACAGACATGGACCACCACACCTGGATACTCTTTTAATTTGGTAAAAAAAGAAAAGTTTACAAGTCATTCCACAATAATAATGGACAATATTTATCAGTTAAAAGCGTTCATGGAACAATATTTTCTTTTTATTATTGCATACTTTCATTAATTTCATGCTCTTTTACTCCCTTCACTCACCCCCTTCCTCTTCTCCAATGGAATACTTAGAATATTTTCAAAGACAGATACATAATCTGAGCGACAAAGCAAATTTAAAAGAAATTAAGGGGACTGAAATAATAGAAAGTATTTCCTAAGCCAGGTTCAAGATAAAATCAAAGAGCCAGAGACGGGTACAATTAGAATTTAAGAGCCTTTATTAGCCAGCTGGCGACTAGACAGCAGGACCCATGCAGGGAACCACTGTGCAGTGCCGAGTGAAGGGAGAGCTAGGTATATATGTACTGTAACCATACCCCCGGTGACAATGGTTACAATTAAACATGCATCTGTGACATCCTGGTTGCCATCCCCATTGACAATGGTTGCAATTACACATATATCTATAACATCTTGGTTGCCATCCCCATTGATAATGATTACAATTACACATACATCTATAACATCCTGGTTGGCATACCTGCTGGGGCACGGTGCACCAAACAGGCCTGAGAATATGGAACTAAGTTACGTTCTCAAGGGGGAGTAGCCTCACAAGCAAGCAAGTGGGGAGGTACAGACAGAGTTCGGTAGTTTTTCTATTATGTCAGCCTACAACATTTCCCATGCCAACAAAAGACTATGTTTCAAAACTGACAACTGAGATATCACTAAACATTTTACAGACTTTAAAAGGACAAGTGAGTAAGAGAAGATGATAAACAATTTAAGTCCAATAAGCTCAATAACTTGGATAAAACGAACATATTTCCTGAAAGAAAAAAAAATTCACATAAGAAATTGATACACTAAAAGCAATAAATCCATTAAATAAGTTAAATGAAGTAACCCCCTCCCCCACTACCTTGAAGCTCAAATGCTTTCATTAGTGAATTTTACCAAACATTTAGGGAAGAAATAATACCAGGTTTATATAAAGTGTTATAGGATGTCTCAGAGAAGAAAATATTTCCCAACTCATCCTTTGAGGCTAATATTACTCTATTTTAAAAAATGAAGACAAATATCTGGTTGTGGTGGCACAGGCCTGTAATCTCAGCACTTGAAAGGCAGTGGCAGGGGGACTACTATGAGTTTGAGAACAGCCTAAGTTACATAGTGAGCTCAAAGCCAGCATGAACTGCACAGTAAGATCCTGACTTTTAAAAAAGACAAAAAGTTCTCAGAAAATTAAACTGTAGACCAATATCCCCCCAAAAAAACTCTTAAAATTTTAACAAATTGAATCTAGCAATATAAAAAAGGATACACAATGATCAAGTGGGAATTATTCTGAGAATACAAGGTAGATCAGCATTTGAAAACCAATCACGGAATTCACCACATTGTGGAGAATCATGATTATTTTACCAGTGTTTCTTTAGAGCTAGTATTAGAGCATCAAGTTTCTGCATTATAAGCTGCACACAAAAGTTATGCATACACTCCTAGGTGATCTAACTGCTTAACACACATTAATACCATCTTTTCCCTATCCCATTTAATATCATATGCATAGAGAGATAGATAGATATTTCCGATCTTCTTGACCACTAACTAATCAATCTTTACATATTTGTTAGTTTTACCCACAAGGACTGCTTCTAGCAAATACAAGGACACAGGACCCTGTCAAACAAAAACATTATGTCGGTCTTCGAAGAATACCTGCTCTCCTTAAAACTGAGATGGACACTAGGACCACTGTGTCCTGAAGCAAGTGTTCCTGAGATAGATGATGCTGAAAGATTCCCTCATCACATTAAAATAAAATATAAAAATGTCAGTCTTTCACCCTTAGGAAGCAGTCCTCTCTTGAACTCACCTGCTGCTCTCCTGCAGTATATCAGTTCTTTTTCTATATTCTTTGATTATTCGTAAATTCTTTTTACCACCTGCAGTACCAGTTCTATATGCACAGTGTTTCAACAATCTGAAGAAGAAATAGATAACTGTATTAATAGATAACTCTATTAAGAAATAGATAACTGTATTAAGAAATAGATAACTGTATTAGCGATGCAGAAATAGCATTGGGAAAACTTAGATAACGTGCATAATGAAAACTCGTCAGATACAAATTAAAGGAAAACATCCATAACCTGACAGAGGGAATCCACAAAAAAACCCACAACCAATATCGCACTTAATGGTAAAAGACTGAATGTTTTCTCCCTAAGAAAAGAAAGCACGGAAATCTGTTCTGACCACTCAATATTCCCTTTTAAGATTTTGGCCAGTGCAATAAAAAAGCCATACCTGAAAGGAAGGAATAAAACTGAGTCTATCATCAACCTGATTAAGTAAACGACCCTACAGAATCTGCCAAGAGAGCTTCTAGAAATAATAAATGACTTTAATTAGGCTATAAGATACAAGGCCTATCATAAAATTGAAGAGACTCTAAAGAGAAGAAGTAAGTACAGAAAAAATGCTCATTAGCCACTACGGAAACTCTGGCTTGATCCTGCCTTGAGGGCTAAGGACTAAAGGTTGCACCCAGAAAGCAAGGGTCACCCGGCTTTGGAGTTGCCTTCTTGATCTTGCGCAGGGCGAGCTGCTTGTCGAAAGCACGGAGGGCATCGGCGCTCCGAAGAGTCCACCACGGCATAGCATGCTTGCGTCAGCACCACCGTGCAGAGAAAGAACCCACAGCCACATGGAAAGTTTTGCGCTGGTCACAACAAAGGCACTGGTGGCCTTCCACTTTGCGAGTCTTACACGTGTTTCCTGCCTGCACCATCTGATAACGTCACTGCTTAAATAAAATTGTTGTTAGGTGAGGTGAGGTTAACACTGTGGGAAAGACACTGGTCCAGAAGTTCCTGGGTTACAATCCATCATTTGACATTTAACTATGCACGCACCAGCTTCTCTTCCCACTGCTGGCTCAAAGCCAGGGCAACAAAGCAGGAGCCAATCAGCGATAAGAGGCAGGCCGTGCGAACTGCCCAATCACGTGGGTCAAGGTAGGCGGGTTCTTCCGGTGTCGTGGAGTGAAAGTGTGAGTCCGGAGAGCGCTGCTGAGAGCCCTTCAACTTGCTAGGCCACCTTCTATGACTTCTGCTGTCTGCACGCTGTGTGGGAAGGATTCTGGGAGACCCTGACGCCACACCATGGTGATGTTGTGGGACAGAAGACGGGGTGGGACGGAATCGGGGTGACGTCTGAAAGGAAGTGGCCAGAACCAGCTCCGGGGCACTGCAGGCTCCCGCTTAGCTCCAGAACCTGAGGTTCTCCCGGTCTTTGGAGTTTTGTCCCCTTTTCCCTGTGCTGGGTCAGGGTTGTTTCTACGTTCCCTGCATCCTGTCCCCACCGTGACACTCCCAGCCCAGAATCCTGTCTTGGGTGCCCCATGCACAGCATCAGCTACCCCAATCTGGGGAGAGCGGGGAAGAAGTTAGGTTGGGGAAACCCCGATTCAGTATGGGTTGGAGCTGGGTGCAGCCGTAATGTGCTAGGTCCCTGCTATCATCCCTTTTAGCTGCAGACCTGGAGGATTGACGTTTATAAATGTCTGAGATGCGGAATCTCATACCCGTAACTTATCTCAGACCTCTCAACCCTTTTATATTCAGAGTAAATTACCAAATTTCCAGTATTTCCCCATATAACCAGAGTCATAATAGGTGTTGCTGTGGGCTATGAGAATCCAAAGTAAGGTTTAATATTGCAGGTGATGTGATTCAGGGACAGAGTTCTTGTCAAGCATGCAACGAAATCCTGCGTTCCATACTCAGCAACCCCCAAAATTATCATCTTAATTATTTATATCAGACCTCTACTCAGGGTGATAAAAAACAGAGCTCGTGGTCTCTGACATGTGGAATGAAGTCATGAACAAAAGAGAGGATGTTAGGAGTTTTTATTGAAAATAGTAGCTCCCTGATTCCTTGGATGCATGCTGAGTGGCCATGTAGCTGCTCAATCCAGAGTTAATTATAGTAGTAGAGCACAGTAATTGCTCAGGTGTTTAATGGTCACCAATAACAGGTGACTTTGTATTTCAAATAAGTATTTGGAACTCAGGCTCCTAAGTTTTATAGAAAACTGGGATTTCAGAGAAAAACTCCCTAATCTACACTGTAAGTTCCTGGAAACTCAGAAGCTTAGTAGGGAGGCACCTCCTGTGGAAGGGAGACTGCATTCTGTGTTGCCTGAGGAAGTTGATTCTTGGCTCTCTGCCTTAGTTCTCTATTGTGTTATTAATTCTTATCAGTATGGCTTATTTCCAGACTATCTCACTGAAGAATAAAAGAAAAGAAAAATTATTTAGTGGAAATCTTTCAGTTTTGTGATTTACTTTTCTCACTAGTGTTGTATGGTACAATACCTGTCCACGATGGTGGACAGCAGTAGTGAGTCACTACTGTGTCAGCAACTGGACACCAAGGGTGAACAGCCAGTGATTTACAGTGTACCTTATTTTATACAGTTCATGAGATAGTATTTTATTATGAATTTTGTATTGTGAAATATACATTTCCCCAAACACAGATCAAGGCAAGTGTGTTGAGCAGGTTTAAAAGATTCAAGGCGTGACAATGATACATGATTGATTGGGTATGTTCTATGCATTTTCCTTTTTTCTTTTTTCCTTTTTTTTATTTTTGTTAAGACAGAGTCTTGCTTTGCACTTCAGGTCGACCTTGACCTTACTTTGTATCCCAGGCTGTCCTTGAATTTAAAGCAATCCCCAATTTAGCTTCCTGGGTTCTGGGATTACAGATATGCACCACCACACCCAATCTGTGCATTTTCAATACATATTGTTTTCAACTGCCTTTGGGTTCATCATGCTATTTTCCCTTTAAAACTCAAGTAGCATCTGTAGATGCATTCCCTCCACCCTTCGAAAGTTCTTTGTAGAACATGACATTCATCAGATTGTTTCCCATTTTGAATGCTATATTAATCAGCTTTTCCAGAGCAACCCAACCAGCAGATAGTATGAGTGCTGTTTTGAAAAAGGAATACTACTCAGGGGTGTTTTTTGGTTTGTATGTGTGTTTGTGTGTCTGACATGTTTGTTTTTTGGTATTATAAGGAGGTACCCCACTCTGGTCGTACTCTGGCTTACATTACCCTTACAAGGGGATAGGATCCAACTTTTCAATGAAGACACAGTTTGAACATGACACCAAGCACATGCAAAGCTAATGAGAAAATGCTCCATTGCTAGTTTTAATTTATGGTGATTCTGAGAACCTTTCTACCTGCTTTAACCTTGGGTCTACACCTGCCTTTCTGTACTGGGTTGTTCTTTTCTATAATGTCACTTCCTCTTCCATCACCTCCGTGGGCTGAAAGCAGGTCTGTTCAGTGCTGTTGCTTCCTAGTTCCCTTCCCCCTTGTACTGATTTGTATCTTTCTGGGCAAAGAGATGACAATGACCCTTTTTATGTGTTCCATAAGTGACAAGAGACTATACTCCCTGAAATCCCCCTTAGTGTCTCCTGGGTTCCCCAAACTGTGAGGACAAACTTTAAAATTTTACAATTTTATTTCTGAAGATTTACTCAATTCTAACCTTAAAATTATCATAATTTTTGAACTGTAGAAATGTCTGTCTGTTTTTATTATAAGCCTCTTTCAGACAATTTATTTTGATTTATGTTACTGGAATGGGTCAGTGTGCCATCCCTTGATACCTTCTAAATGATTCATGGTGAAACCCAGCGTTAGCCTAAAATCTGCTGTTTTTTTTTTTAAACAAAAAAAAAAAAGGATAGAAATAGTACAGAATTTCAAAACAAAACAAAACAACAGCAAGAAATCAATACTAGTTAATACATTCCATATTGTTAGCTTAGAAGTAGTTGTTCAGGTTACAAGATCTAGGCATAAAAAATGATCAAATAATCAAACAATGACAGCACAAACTGTTCATTTTGATGAATTAACAGAGATCAGTAGTATAGTCATCTGTCTTGTACCACATATACATACATACAGTTATATGTGTAAACCTACATGCATATAATCTTTTCCTTCCATTTCTCCTTTTCCCTATCCCAGTTGTTCTTTCCTTTTAAGCACTTTGTTTCCCTTTCATTATTATAATATCTTGTACATTTTGGATCTTATTACTCTTTCAATTCTTTATTTTTATTATTATTATTTTTAACACTAGGGAGACAATATAACATGTACAAATGTGAGTCTGATTTATTTCACTTGTGAGTATAGTCTCAAGTTGCCTCCACTTACCTATAAAATCCTGAAGAGTATCTCTTTTTTATAGCTGAGTAATATTCCATTGTTTAAAAATACCACATCTTTTTTATCCATTCTGTGGTTGATGGGCATTTGGGTTGTTTTCAAGATTTAGCTACTACAAATTGTGCTGCTATAAACATGGATGCACATATATTGCTGTGGCATGACATTTTCAGTTTTTCTGGGAAAATACCCAGGAGGGGAATAGCTGGATTGAATGGGACTTGCAGTCCTAGTTTTTTGAGGAATCTCCATAATGACTTCCATAGTGGCCGTACCAGTCTACACTCCCACCAACATTGGAGAATTTTTTCATTTTCCCTACAGCCCCACCAACGTTTGTTATCGGTTGATTTCTTTATGTCAGCCATTCTTTCTGGAGTGAGATGGAATCTCAGTGTTGTTTTACTTTGCATTTCTCGAATGACCAGTGCTGTTGAGACTGTCTTCATGTATTTATTTGCCATTCGTATTTCTTCATCTGAGAAGTGCATGTTCATCTCAGATGCCCTTTTTTGGATTGGGTCTTTGAATTTTGGGGGCCTGATGTTTTTCAATTCTTTATATGTTCTAGATATGTTATTTGTCTGAAGGACAGCTGGCTAAAATTCTTTCCCAATCTGTGGGTTTTCTTTTTACTCTGTTGATGATTTCTTTTGAAGTGCAAAAACATTTTAATAAGATGAGATCCCAGTTGTCGATTCTTGGAAGTACTTCCCGTGCAGTTTGTGTTTTGTTCATGAACTATTTACCTACTCCTATGTTTTCAAGATTGCTACCTACCTTGTCTTCCAGTAGATTTAGTGTTTCTATTTTAACATTTAGATCTTTGATCCATTTTGACTTTAGTGCACGGTGATAGACATGGGTCTAGTTTCAGTCTTCAGCATGTAGAAAGCCAATTTTTCCAGTACCATTTATTAAAAGAGGCTATCTTTCTTCCTGTGAACATGTTAAGCCCCTTTGTCAAATATAAGATGGCACTGGGGATTTAGCTCAGTGGTCTAAGCACCTGCCTGGCAAGCACAAGGTGGTGAGTTTGATCCCTGGTGCCACAAAAACAATCACATATAAGGTGGCTGAGTTTGTAGTTGTGTTTGTGTCTTCTAATCTGTTCTGCTGATCCTCAGGTCTGTTTTTTTGCCAGTGCCATGCTGATTTTATCACTATTGCTTTGTAGTATAGCTTGAAGTCAGGGATTGAGATGCCTCCTGCCTTTTGTTGCCCAGGATTGCCTTTGCTATTCTAGGTCTCTTCTGTTTCCAAATGAATTTTAGGAGTGTTTTCTCCAGTTCTGTAAGGTATGTTAATGGTATTTTGATCGGAATTGCATTGAATCTGTGTAACAGTTTTGGGAGTATGACCATTTTCACTTGCATCTTCCTAACCAAGAGCAAGGGATATCTTTCCATATTCTGATATTTTCTTCAATCTCCTTTTTTAGAGTACTATAGTTTTCAGTGTATAGGTCCTTTACATCCAAAGTCTGCTTTTTAAGCAGCGAACTAAGACTGGAATCTCAATTGGTCAGAATTGTGGTGCTTTTGAGTACTGTGAATATTGAATTTTAGGCATACTACTTCCTTTTAGAGAACTATTTAGTGCTTAGCAAACAACACATGAGTTCAGAAGAAAAACTGGGAAAAGGAATAGGTTAGTCTTCAAATGACTGTGGATGAGTCCCTGTTCAGAGTTAAGCCTATGGAAATTAAAGCAACTTTACCCTGAGGCTGCGTGAATGTCCTAGATTTAAATTTCCTGGCTTTTTATATCTTCCTCATGCACCATCTGGAAGGGAGACATCCTGAGCTGCATATTCAGAGTGAATGACAGTGATTTGTAAGCTCAGGAATGTGTTTAACCTTCTGGGTGTGGGTTACCTTTTGAACTACAGTGGAGCAGGCTTCCTCCCTTCTGCATCCTTGTTGCTTCTTTGTACCAAGTTGTGTGTAAAGAATAGAAGTTACCTCAAAGATGTAAAAACTTTTCATAATGATTTAACCAAAAGGATTAGATAGTCTTGATTGGAAATGAGTACTTCATCTGAAGAAGCAAAAAATAAAAATTACTAGTAAAATAATTTATTGTACATTTAACACAAATATGCATAAAGATTCATAGACTCATGATGCGGGTGAATGCAATAATTATGGTTTCTTTTACTGCATCTCTGATTTTTTTTTGGTACCAGGTAATAAACTCACAACCTCGCACTTGCCAGGCAAGCGCTTGTGCCACTCAGCTAATTCCTGGCCCTGCATCTCTGATTTCACGTAACTCCACCCAACCTAGACACAGGGTGGACTTTTTGGATGCGCTTTGTGACTTTACCATCACATTACTAAGAAGTGTGTTGCTGGGGTAAAGTCTTTGAAATTCTCAATGTTACTAATTGAGACTAAAGTAGTATTATTATGCTGAAATGTTTATTTGTGGTTTCTCTCAACCTATTATGCGTAAGTTTTTAGGGAAGTTTATATTTCAGTTGCTTTGCTCACTTTTTTACTGACTGCTTTTAGGTTGCTTCTAATAGTCTTGTAGTGTTGTTATTAAATATATTATTTATTTTCTTCAAATGATACTGAGTTAGAATTTTTGACAGAGTGAAAAAAATTGCCTGTATGCAAATTATGGAAAAATTAAAAATTTCTAGAAAGTTTTGCAATATGAATTTGTCTTCTTAATGTTTCATGTATAGGTGCTTCTTGTGTGTTGCCCATACTTGGAATGATCTATTTATTTTTCTCCTTCTAAGCTTAAACACCATTTTTAAATGATTTTATCATGTGTTAGATGATTACATCTAGTATTGAGCATTTGTCATACGTAGACTTTTAATGTGAACTAAAACTAAAACTTTTCTGTCTATCTGTGCTGCATACACTTTATCAAGAATTTCTATTTCTGTTCATAGTTGGTGCATAGTTAAATGACAGATACCTGTGTACTAAGCTTGGGATGTATACTGTGCTACAATATCTTACTAATTCTAGTAGTTTTGTAGGTTAATTTTGGCAACATATACAATGATGCTATATGCAGATGAACACAATTTTATGTGTTCTATTTTAAAGTCAATGTTTTATTTTTCTATCTTCCTTGTGTTTTCTGTGCATCTACTGATGCAATCTTATATTTTCTTTGTTTTTAATTTAATGGATGACAATTTATTCAGTACTCCATTTTTACATACTTTTAATAATTATTGTGTTCCAGAATCCTGAGTGAATACTGAGCATGCAATTTGCAATTATTTGTTCAGTGGTTTTCATTTTTATTTTGCTGATGTTTTGCTGGTGTCTGAAGCGGGATACTTGAATATCAAGTTGAGTTTGTTATTTTCTAATGCATGCATTTTTAAAAAATTTTAAATAAAATCCCCTTTAAATGATAATATATAGATTCAATTTTGGACATTATGAAATCATTAATAATTGAACAAGCCATTCTTTTGACACATATTTCATTTAAAATTTGTGACTTAATCTCTATTTTTTTAAGTTTTCTAAGGAGTTTTTCAGCTATTGGTTTCTAATCTAAACATCTTAATTCCAATATGTTTTGAGAGCTTATTTCATATTGTTTCCATTTTTTTGGATATGTTACATTCTTTATTTTTGCTCTGTTGATTTGTCTTGGTCAGTATTTCTTGTGATTATAAGAAGACTGTTTCTTCTGTATTTCTTAGAGGAAATAATTTTATATAATCATTTGATCATGATAATCTCTTTTAGTTACAGATTGAATACTGGCAAACTAGTAGATTTGGTAAATTTCATTGAATCAATACTAGACAAGTTTATAGTTTCTCTTAATGAATAACCTATTTCATATTTTCATTTACAAATGGAAATTTAATATATTTATAATTTAAGTCCTGATGCTTTGAAACATCTATACATTTTAGATGGTAAAGCTGAGCAAATTATTTCACAATGCTATAATTTTTAAAATTATATTAGATTTTTTATAATTTTTTTCTTTCTGTTTTATTTGTTCTGTTTGTAATATTGTATAAGAAATGTTAGTTTTTATGAGGAGACAGGTCCAGAAAATGAGGTGCAGTGGATGAAAAGAAAACAAGAGAGAGGCAAAGTTATGGGACCAGGGTGGTGGGGGTGGAGAGTCAGCAGCCTCTAGGACTGAAGACCAGATTACAATTTTCTCTAGCTTTTTATTAGTCTTTTCTTTGCAAAGAACTGAAGCAGATAGCGGAAGGGTAAAGTTCAGATAAGTGGCAACTTAATTGCTTAACTATCCCAGGGAACATACCTGGCTATATCTGGCCATTTCTGGCCTGATTGTTTATCATTTTTTTGGACACATCTTAGCAAAGCATCTGGAGCTGTCCCAGTAGCATTCCACTGAGACTCAAGGTTCTGCATTCATTACCTTAAACACAATGCATTTGTAAGACTTCCTTCAGAACAAACAATCATATGGCCTAATACAGCACAAAGTCCCTGGGGTGAACAGAGGTTAAACTAGTTTAAGTTAATCTGTGACCCACAAAGAAAGAGGTTTTTCTCTTTCTGTTTTCTGTTGTTTTGTGTATTCTGTTTCTGATACTGTGTAATTTCTCTGGTTTTTTTGCTCACTCAATTTCAATTGGACACTTTATATGGTTCTATTTTCTGTTGTTTCTTAGGAAATTCAGTAGAATTGTGTCCCAGTATTTTCTAGTTTTCCAGTGTTAGCCATATATCTATTTACAACTAATCTAAAGTTACTTTTTTTGTATGTGTGTGGGTACCGGGAATTGAATTCAGGATCTCACACTTGCCAGACAGGCACTGCCCTGCTGAGCTGTACACCCGGCCCAAAACTCACTTTGAAATGTCCTATTGTTTCAGAAATAGTCTTGCATCATAGCATATTCACAAATACTTCCTACTGTATTGTTGTGTCTTGTGAGGGTAAATTTTAATAATGTGAGATTCAAAAACTTACATAGAGAATTAGAGATATGAGTTAATGAGAAATAAAATCACTGTATTAGGAGGAGGAGGATAAAAATATGAAGAGATAGACAGCTAACTTGTTAGAGTAAGGTAAGAAGTCTGAAACTGGCACCTGAAAATCTTTCTTCTTAGCTCCTTTTATTTTATGGCAAGAAGAGACACTCTACCTTGAGTTGTTATAAGTCGATTGGCTATTTTGGGCTCTGAGACTCCTGATTTGGTCACTGACCCTCTCTATTGCCTACGTGCAAATTCTTGGGAAAGCTCCTTTTGGCCTTCTTTGTTCTGTCAAGGTGTTATTTCTGAAAGTTACAGTTAAGCCTTACATAGGCGGGTGAGTACATTTTAGTACAATAATGTAATGAGAAAATAATGAAATACATGTATATATGCATATGTGAATGTGCACATGCAGGGGTGTGTATATATTTTATATAGTAAGTGAATTTTATATTATATAGCCCCTTCCCCACTTTATCTCCTTTGTACTTAACTGTAGGTTATGGTTTAAATCTAGGTGTTCTCCCAAAGCATCTTATTCTCATAGGTGGGGCATTTGGAAAGTGACTGAGTCATGGGTGTGATACTAGATTAGTCTACGGATGGCTTTATAGCAGGGTATAATGTTGGGAGATAAAGCCAGGTGGGAAGAGATTGGCCACTGGGGGTGTGACCTAAAACTCTGTATATATCACTCCCCCTTCTCCTTTGATGGCACACTGCTGCCCAGTGCCATGCTGTGAGCAAGCTTCCTGCGTGCCATGCCCCTCTGCCAAGCCACCCTGCCTTGGAGCCAGCCAACTATGGGCTGAGACCTTTACAAACTGTGAACTGAAATAAGCCTTCCCTCCTTTAAATTGTGAGTGTTGGCTGTTGTATCTCAGTGGTATGAAAGTAACTCAGATTTGTTCAGTTACAGCATATTAGTGACAATAGTAACTTTATACCTTGTTTTGTGTGAGTCTAGATGTAACTCAAAGTTGTCTCTGCCAAATTTTCCAATTAATGTTAAATAGTAGTAAGAAGAAATTGTACTCACCGTGTGACCAATCTCGTTGGCTATTTAGTTGTCACGGTGCTATCCTTTGTCTGTTGTGACTGCCATCTTTAGCATCCACTCTGCTGAGGGAGAGCAGATACATTTCCTTCTCCTCAAGTGCATTTACCTGACTGTAGCTGTAAAAGCACTCTGGCTTCTCCTTTGTCATTTACTTGTCTCCCAGTTTTGGAAATAACAGACTCCTTGAAAAGTCCTGCATGCTATAGTCCATTCCCTCATATTCTACCTCAGGGACAAGGATCAGAACAACATGAAAAAGGCCTTAGCCTTAAAGCTCTTACCTCAGAGTGTTTTTTGCTGGAGGTGTAGTTAATAGTGACATTATGGCCTCCATATTTTTTCCTCCTTTTCTGTCCGTCTGTCCTTTCTCCATCTCACACTTCCCACTTTCCTCCGTGCTTTGATTTCTTCTTTAGTGTCTTAGAAGCTCTTGGGTCATAATCCATAGAACATGGCCCAATATAGTATTCAGTGTGTATTTTCATTGTTCCTGTGCTGTGACAGGTCATTGATAATAGCCACAAAAAGTAGGACCCTAGTGTACACTTAAAATGTCATCGTATGTCCTTTAATGTGGCTTGAAATAAATAATTTAAATTCAGTAATGTATTTCAACTTCAGGACGATTCAAATGTATGGCAGTTATACTTTTTCAAAGAGAGAGAAACTTGTAAGATGGTTAGGATTTATTATAGGAATGACTGCATGGGTCAACTGAGGTGTGGGGTTAAATAGCTTTAAAACATGAACTGAATTTCAGTCATTAAACACAGAACAGATTGGGACTATATTCCTGGAATGATGAGGACATTACTGATACTCAGGGAAAAAGTGGATAATTCACATATGGTTCACATTTTTCTATAAATCTGGTCATTTAAAGATGAATTTTGGTGCCCTTGCTTTTTCAGAATGAAAAATTATTCTTATGCTTTAAATCCACGTTCAGCAGGTGTTTCATGTACAGCAGGTTGTCCTTTGTGTGGAGGTGACTAATTGCCGTAGGGCTTTTACTAGAAAATGTTTGCCTTTTTACTTGCAGACATCAGTGGCTTCAGCCTAAAAATTGTACACTGAAAAATATTTGTGAAGGGAATGCTTAGAGAAAGACTCATTTAGGTTTTCGTGACTATTAATTGTGATGTGTCCCTTTGATTAGTAGGAAACACCAGGAAGTTAGGAAAACTTTAGTCCATGGATGATTGGCTTGTAGGACATAAACTAAGCACAGAAAATCCATTCTGCACGGGGTTGACACCAACCAATAAGCTTGTGCCTGAGATGGGAATAAAAAAGGAAGAAGTCTCCTTTTTCTGTGGAGGAGCTCTGGTTTCTGCCATTGCCTTGGATGCCGGTCTGCAATTACTTAAGGTTTCTAACACCAACCCTTCAACCTTCCAGTGGAAATTCTCAAGTAGGGAAAGAGCCTGAGATGCAGGGGCCAGGGATCAGAGGTAATTGCTAAGGTCATACTGCCTTGCCTTTCTCAGACGCCCCCAGACATGTGCTTTACTAATATCCTAGGCATCTCTCAAGCCAATACATTTGACAGTAAGTCTACCCATCACATGATCCAGGTGAGAACTTTACTATGGGGAATTTAGTGTGTTGAAAGAGAGAAGTTTCAATCTGTGAGGTGAGAACAGCACATTATAAAGAATTTACTGTGTTAAGCTCTTAGCTATTACTGCCTCATCACAGAGAAATGATTGGGGGGGGGTCTACATTGAAATTATTATTCTGACTTTCCTGTAAAGATTAATTTTCAGAATTTTGTATTTCTTTTTTTTTATTTTAATTTTTACTTTTATTTTCAAAAGAATACAAGCAAACAAAATAAAAGAGTCAATCACAACAAAACAATGAACATGGTACATGACTTCTAAACAGGGTAAAAGGCAATCAATAATGGCTACCTACCATAATACCTCTTGTTATCTGCAATATAACTGCCCATACCATCAGGGATAAGTAAAATCAAACAAAATAGAACCAAATAAAACTAGTAAAAAACAAAAACAAAACAAGACAAACAAAGCATAACAACGTAAGCAATACAGAACTTGAAGATACTAGTAAAACAGCAGTGGTTACCATAATGTTTCTTGGTAGGACAGTTGCCTACACCTTCAGACATATTATAATCAAACAACACAGAATAGAGTAAAATCAATCAAAACAAAACAAAACAATGAAAGCAATACAGGGTTTCTAAACAAGATAATTGGAAATTCTCGATGGCTGCAATTATATATTTTGTTAGCTTTAAAATAGCTGTCCATGCCATCAAGTATAATAAAAATCAAACAAATTAGAATAAAATGAAACTAATCAGAACAATGAAAACAATATGAGTTTCAAATCATGATAATAGATTAACAGTGGTCACTTCCTTCCCTTTTTAGATAATTCATCCCCTTTGACTTTCCCAATATGTATTTTGCATTTTGGATCCCAGTAATGCCTTTAGTTTGCTATACTAGGGAGACAACATGAAATTCACACATGGGACTCTGAACCATTTCATCCATGAGCATGATCTCAAGTTGCCACCATCCACCTACAAGAGCCTTGAGGTTATCATCCTTTATAGCTGAGTAGGTTTCCACCACATAAAATGCCATGTCTTTCTTATCCATTCTGCAGTTGATGGGTAAGTTACCCGTACTTTTTTTTTCTTTCTTTTTTTTTTTTAATTTTGAAAAGAATACAACCAAACCAAACAAAACAAAACAGAGTAAAGTCAAACACACAAAGCAATGAACATGGTACATTTCTTTTAAACAGGGTAAAAAGCAATCGATAAGGCTACCATAATGCCTCTTGTTATCTGCAGTATACCTACCCATACCATCAGGGATAAGTAAAATCAAACAAAATACAACAAACTAAAACAGTAGAAACAAAACAAAACAAATAAAGCAGAACAGTGTAAGCAATACAGAATTTCAAGATATTAGCAAAACAGCATTGGTTACCATAATATTTGTTATCTTCAGAATAGTTGCCGACACCTTCAGACATATTACAATCAAACCACACAGAATAGAGTAAAATCAGTCAAAACAAACAGTGAAAGCCATACAGGGTTTCTAAAGAAGATAATTGGACATCCTCGATGGCTGCAATTATATATTTTGTTATCTTTAAAATAACTGTCCATGCCATCAAGTATAATAAAATCAAACAAATCAGAATAAAATGAAACTAATCAGAACTATGAATACAATCTGAATTTCAAATCATGATAATAGATTAATAGTGGTCATTTCCTTCCCTTTTTAGATAATTCCTTCCCTTTGACTTTCCCAATATATATTGTGCATTTTGGATCCCACTAACACCTTTAGGTTGTTACGCTATGGAGACAACACAAAATTCACCCTTGTGACTCTGATCCATTACATCCGTGAGCACTATTACCAGTTACCTCTGTCTACCTACAAGAGCCTTGAGGTTATCTTCCTTTATAGCTGAGTAGGTTTCCACCCCATGAAATACCATGTCTTTCTTATCCATTCTGCAATTAATGGGCAGGCTAACCCTATTTTTTTTTTCTGGCTCCCTGTCACATAGGGCATTGTTCTCTCTCCTTTAACTTTCAGACTATGAATTTTCTTTCTAGCTAAATGTTTTTCTTGCGTAGAGCATATGGATGGATCCTGTCTCCTGATCCACGATGCCTCTGTTTCTTTCTATTAGTGCCTTGAGGCCCTCTTGCACTGTATTGTCTCTGCCGTGCTATTTTTCTGCCATTGGCTCCCTATTTTTCCTCTCCATTCAATCGACTGGCCCCACTTGATGGTCCCCCTCTGCTGTTGTTCCTGAGACCATGGTCCTTTTTATCTCTCTCTAGAATGTCCTTTAGTAATCTTTGTAGGGTTGGTTTGGTGGTCATGAATTCCTTGAGTTGTTCTTTGTCATGGAAGTATCTTGTTTATCCATTAATTTTGAAGGAAAGTTTTGCAGGATACATCAGTCTGGGT
>RJWT010021675.1:0-17489 GCA_004365215.1 Cuniculus paca | reverse complement strand
AGGGGTTTTTTAGGGGGAGTGGTTTGCTGCAACCTGTGTTCTCAACAGGGTCCTGAGAGGGGGTGATGGGAGAGTAGGAAAAACTTAGACACATTATAAAAGGAAAGCTTGGACCAGGCGAGACCTGATCTCTCTGATGGAGAGGCAGCAATAACCCAGCACAGTCTGTATCTTTATTTATATATAGTAAAAAGGAGGGAAGCACATGACAGAGTCAGAAGTGCAGGGTTTTAGTGTTTTGCTGAAAACATTGAAAGCTAAACATTTTTAGAGCTATCAGTGCTGTAGGTAACAGGAAGGAACACTAAGACCAGACACCTGCTGGACTGATTTTGCTCTAGTCCTAACAACTTGTTTATATGGTTTGCCTCTGGAGCTCTGTGTTTTCAGGGCTGGCCTTGCTCTAGCCCAAACATGTGGTCAATCTCCAGCTCTGCCACTCTCCACAGTAGTTAAGTATGTTTCTTGTGAATAGCATACTGTTGAATTTTGTTTCTTGGTCCATCCTGCCAGTCTGTCTTGATTGGGGAACTGAGACCATTAATATTGGGAGTTACACTGATACGTATTGTCTTGTTTCTGTCATTGCCTTATTTTCCTATTGCTGATTCCCTATGTCTCCCTTCTACTTAACTGCTCACCCTATCTGGTATATTCATTCTATTAGACCTTTTGTCATTGTTAGCTTCACTGTCTCTTTCTAGGCTATCCTTGAGAAATTTTCTTGGGCTGGTTTGGTGGTCATGAGTATTTTTAAGTGCTCTTTATAATGAAAGTATCTTATTCCTTCATCAGTTTTGAAAGATAGTTTTGCAAGATATATTAGCCTCCATTGGACATTGTTTTAGAATATGAAACATTTTATTCCAAACTCTGCTGGCCTTCAGAGTTTAACAAGTCTGCTGTAATTCTAATGGATTTCTCTGTTTAACTGATTCACTGCTTTTCTCTAACTGCTTTTAAGGTTCTATTCTTGTGTTGGACTTGTGGGGTTTTGACTGTGATGTGTCAGAGAAAAAATATTTTCAGATTTGGCCTACTTGGAGTTCTGTATGCTTCGTTTATCTGTATGTTAAGTTCTTCTGTATTGGGAACGTTTTCTGCTATTATTTCAGTAAACAGGTTTTTCTATGACATTTGTGCTGTCTTCTGATTTTTCACTAATGCCAATTAATATTAGTCTGTGTCATCTAGGAGCAGCTGGATATATTTTTTATGTTCTTTTTTCTTTTTTACAGTATCTGCCATTAATTGGTCACTAACAACAAATAATCCTGTCTTCTAGTTCTGACACTGTCCTCACATTGGTCACTTCTGCTGCCCATACTTTCAATAGAATTTTTCATCTCCTGAATTTCTGTTTTTAGCCCTTCTGTGGACTTTAAATCTTTTCTATGCTGGGCATTCGTGTTTTACATTGTTTTGTTTAGCATTTCTAGCTTTTTATTATTGTCCTCTATATTTTTATTTGGTCCAATATCTTTTTACTTATATGTTCTGTGAGTTTGAAAATGCCTTATTGGCCTGTTTATTATTTTAATCTCCTGTGATATCATTTGAATAATTCGGGAATGTGGCTTTTGGTTTCCTCCCCCTTTGATGCTCCATGATCAGCTTTGGGGGAGATAGGAGTTTTCAGAGGCATTTTGATGGGTTGTCTTCTCATGCATGTGCATGTGTGTGTATATGCGTGTGTGTGTGTGTTGGGGCTTTGCAAGTTGATTGTAGTGGAAAGCTTCGTTTCTAGTATGGTGACTTGCTTAGTTAACATCTTCTTTTCAGTGGTGCTCTCTGAGTGTGGCTGTTGGCCTTTTCCTCTGTCCCAGGTTCCAGCCTTTTCCATTTACTTGAGATGGAAGGTTGCAATGCATTTGACCCAGTACCCAGTTCTCCAGGAATGGACTTCCGTATCGTTAATGATCCAAAGGCAGTCCGGATATTGGCATTCCACAAAAACCAGTTAATAGCAACAGCTGTGTTTCCTTTGCTCTGCTAATAAAGTCAGCACCACTTATATCATCAAATACAAACCGAGTACTGACAAACCCTAAGGCTCAATAAAATACCATCCTTAACAGGACTGCTGGCTCGAACCACTGGTGGTGTGTGTATACATGACTGTCCCATTGGGCATTGACTTATTTCTGTCACTGCCTTATTAATTGCCTGAATAATTTCTGTCCAAATTAAATATTGATACTATTCATAACAAATTATTACATCAGCAAATCTGTTTCATTAAATTTTTTCATGAATAATTTGGCAATAATTCTCTAAATTTTAAAATGGAAATCTTTCATGTACCTCATTGCTGGTGTATGTACACATTTATAAATGCTGTACCACAAATCAGCTGTATTACTTTTTATACAATTTTTAATTCCATAAGCAACTGTAATATGATGGCATTTGGTCTGCTAAATCAAGGCCTTTCTTTCCATTGTTGTAGTCAAAAGCACCCCAAGAAGCAGTACAAGCCACCTGATGGGGCAGTCATGCCTGTACCACTGGTGGTTCAAGCAGGTGGGAATGATTGAATTCAAATCAGAGCTGCCTGGCAGTGAGATAAATGAATTACAGCTTCATTATGAACTTGTTAAAGAGGCTGTCTTGGCTGGCATGTGCTTGTAATCCTAGCACGCAGGAGGCTGAGGCAGGAGTATCATTATGAATTTGTGGCCAGTTTGGGTTACATAGTGAATTCAAGGTCAGCCTGAACTACATAGCCCTTGTCTTAGAAAACAAAACAAAAAACAAACAAAAAAAGGGCTGTCTTTTCTCTAACATACAGTTTTGGCTCTTTTGTCCGGAATCAAATAGCTATTGTTGTGGCCTCTATTCTAATCCATTGGTCTGCATGTCTTTTTTGTGCCAATATCATGCTGTTTTTAGTACTCTGGCTTTGTAATATAATTCATAATTGGGTATTGTGATGCCTCTAGCCTTGCTCTTTTTGTTCAGGATTGCTTTGTCTAATCTGGGTCTTCTGTGTTTCTATATGAATTTGATGATTGTTATGTCATTGGAATTTTGATAAGGCTTGCATTAAGTCAGTAGATTGCTTTTTGTTTTGTGTTATAATTTCAAGTATCCTGAAGTACTGTATATTTCTTTACTATAAAATTATGCTAATTATCACTCCCATTATTAGTTCTTATGATTTAATGCATTACTATAGAACACATGTATTACAGCAAAATTTTATTTTTTCATATTTAATAACTTTCAGTGTAAACCTGTTTCCCTTATCCTTTGAACTTAGAAAAAATTACCCTGTAGGTACAGTGGTGCACACCAGCAGTCTGACAGGCTGAGGCAGGAGGATCTCAAGTTTGAGCCTAGGCTGAACACTTAGCAAGACTTGTCTCAAAGTAAAAAAAGTAAAAGGGCTAAGAACGTAGCTAAGTGTAAGTTCTGCATTCAGTCAGTCCCTGGAAAAAATAATTACCAGAATTACGTCAAAATTACATCTCAATGCTGTCATTTAATTAAAAATTTACTTAGAAAGTAGGCATGTTAGTTAACACTTGTCATCCTAAATTGTTCAGGAGGTTGAGGCAGGAGGATTACAAGTTCCAGACTAATGTAGACAATTCGGGAGACTCTGTCTCAAAAGAATAATAGAAAGGGCTAGTGATATATACTCAGTGTTCCCTGGGTTCAGTTCCCAGTACAACAAAAAAGAAAACAAAAACAAATTATTTAGACAAGGGGTCCCTAAGTTTCACCAGACTTCAAAAAGGCTACGAATACCTGAATAAAGAAATCTGATATCTCAAAATCTTGTTAGTCTTGATTCTCTTTTCTTTTAAAGCAATTCAGCTATTCTGTTGACTTCTGGTAAGTCTGATTCCCTACTTAAGTTTTCTTTTTTTTTAAACTGGGGATTGAACCCAGGGCCATTGCCCTGAGGCATGTCCCCAGTTCCTCTTTTTTTTTTTTTTTGAGGCAGGGTCTTGCAAGATTATCCGGGTTGAGCTTGTACTTGTGACCCTCCTGCTTCAACCTCTTAGATTTCAGGTAGAATAACAGGCGGGCATCATCATGCCTAGCTTTCTTAAATATTTTATATTTCTAATTTGCAAGCATTTTAAAAGAAATATAATGACATCTTCATCTAATCTAACAAGTTGTGTTTTCAAGTCTACACTCAGTTAATGGTAAGAAAAATATACTAGAAAGAAGTAAACATAATTCAAACTGTTTTTTTTTAAAGTTACAATATCATTTGTTTTCTTTGTTCCTCAAGTATATACTTATGGCCTGTGTGCCAGACAGCATGGCTGTGTATTTCAGGTTTACTCTGACCAGAGCTGCAGAATGGTGGCAAAGTAATGGTTATGAGATTAGCTGTTTACATAAAACTGATTATAGATAAAATCACGCGTTATTTGTATTTTGTCATTTATTGTCATTTTTCATACAATTTCAACAGCGATTATTTATTTCTAGGGAGCATTTAGCGGGTGGAAGGTTATTTTACATGTTGACCAGTCCCGAGAAGCAGGGTTCAAACGTCTTCTTCAGTCAGGAGGAGCAAAGGTTTGTATTTAATCAGTTCACTCAGCTTTGCACATGAATTATTATCTAATGAAGATCACTGTGATCAGTTCTGTACCACTGAACTGCTTTGGGACACTTTGATATTTCTTGTTTTTTCCCTAGGTGCTACCTGGTCATTCTCTACCTTTATTTAAAGAGGCCACACATCTCTTTTCTGACCTTAATAAACTGAAACCAGATGATTCAGGAGTCAATATAGCAGAAGCTGCTGCCCAGAATGTACACTGCTTGAGAACAGAATACATTGCTGATTACCTTATGCAGGTTTGTGACATTCTGTATTGGACTTCCTCATTACCAGAGATATGCTTATATATGTGGATGAGTAGCTACACATTAAGATCTTGTCTTGTTCCTAATAGAATATTAATCTCCTGCTATTCTCTGTTCAACCTATTTCAGTTCATTCCGTTTTTTATATGGAAGCATTCAACACAGAAGTTACAAAAATCTAAGAACCTTTAAAAACTTTAAAATTTCCCTTTAAAATGTCAAGTATAAAGACGCTCATAGCCAGCTGCGGTGGCACACACCTGTAACCCCAGCTCTTGGGAGGCTGGGGCAGGAGATTACAGTGAATTTGAGGCCAGCCTGGGCTACAAAGTGAAGTGAGTTCAAGACCAGCCTAAACTACATAGTGAGACACTGTCTCAAAAAAACAAACAAACCAGAAATTGATTCTAAGTATCCAAGGATAATTATCCAAGGGCCCTTTTAAAGGTTCTTGACCTTTGTGTGGATATTCAGTAAATATCTATGTTAGACACAGTGGTAAACAAAGCATTTACTATCTGAAGAATTTATATACTTGTACTTACTGGCCTATTTTGTATGCTTTGAACAGGCAAAGAAAAATCTTCCTAACACCAGAGTGCCTGAAAGCAAGGCCATCAGGAATCAGTAGGATATGGCATATAATAAGTATCTTACTATGAAGGATTTAAAATGGAGTAGTATAGAAGGGAAAGCCAACATTTACCCTCTCTTATGATTTTGCTGCTTTACTCAGGGTTTAAGAGAAAGAATTCCTAAGCCAGGCATAGTGGTGCACACCTGTAATCCTAGCAGTCAGGACGCTGAGGTAGGGGAATCATGAGTTCAAGGCCAGCCTGGCACAGTGCCTGTCAGGCAAGCGTGAGATCCCGAGTTTGATTCCCACTAAAAACAAAACAGAACAAAACAAGAAATTCCTGAAACATAAATGTGAAACCTTTATCATAAAGTGAATATACTGATTAGGAATTAGTAACCCAGGAATAACTACTTGAACGCCTAAATAACTTGTAACAACAAAAATCTTTTCAACACATTCCTGCCAATTTGTACCACTCAGCGGGACTGTTCTGTGCCACATGATGGGACAGTCGTGCATTTACTACCATTACTTCAGAGCTACCTGGCAATGAAGCATATGAATCACAACCCTGTTGTGAGTATGTTAAGCCAAGCATGGTGGCACACACATGTAATTGCAGCACTGGAGGCTGAGGCAGGATGACTGAAAGTTCAAGGCTAGTCTCAGCTACATAGTGAGACTTGGTCTCACAGTTTGAGACATGTGAGGTTATAAAAATTTACCTAATGTGAGAAAGGACAGGAGTTGAGAGGATGTAGAAAACCCTTACCATATCTCATTCCTTCCGGGAATTCCTGATCATTCTAGGTATAGTATTTACTGAGCATTTTTAAGGTGCTGGGCTAAGCACTAAATGTTTGTATTTCTTATTTCTTTCATTCATTCATCACATTTGCCATCTTTCCCCTATCAGTTCATCTTATTTTTTATACATTTGAAAGTTGCACATACCAGTATATTTACCTCCTCAGATACTGAGCATGTATATATATCATCAAGGGCAATCCAATATTTGCTGTTTTAATATAGTTAATGTACAGTGAAGGGCCAGGGATATAGCTCAGTGGCCTAAGTGCCTGTCTGGCAAGCACAAGGTCCTCAGTTTGATTCCTAGTACCAAAAAAAAAAAAAAAACCACAATTTGTACAGTGAAATTCACAGATCTTCAGTGTACAATTCAGTATTCTGATAAATGCATACATCTGTGTATTGCAAACCCTGTCCGTATGAAGAACATGGCCATTATTCCAGGAAGGTTCTCGTGTCCCTTGTCAAATCCTTATTCCAGGCCCACAGAGGTAACCTTTGTTCTGACTCTTTTCTCCCACTGTTAGTGTTGCCTGATTTAACCTCATAGAAAAGGCTTCACATAATATGTACTATTTTTATGTAAGGCTTTTGCTCAGCATGATGGTTAGATCCATCCAAATTGCAGTGCGTATCAGTTCATTCCTTTTTTTTTTTTTAAAAGAATACAACCAAACAAAATAAAACAGAGTAGAGTCAATCACTACAAAACAGTGAACATGGTACATGACTTCTAAAAAGTGTAAAAAGCAATCGATAATGGCTACCATAATGCTTCTTGTTATCTGCAATATATATTTATCAGGGGTAAATAAAATGAAACAAAATAGAACAAAATAAAACCAGTAAAAAAACAAAAAAACAAAGCAGAACAATGTAAGCAATACAGAGCTTCAAGATACTAGTAAAACAGCAGTGGCTACCATAATGCTTCTTGTTATCTTCAGAATAGTTGCCTACCCCTTCAGACATATTACAATCAAACAACACAGAATAGAGTAAAATCATTCAAAACAAAACAAAGCAATACAGAGTTTCTAAACAAGATAATTGGACATCTTTGATGGCTGCAATTATATATTTTGTTATCTTCAAATTAGCTATCCATGCCATCAAGTATAATAAAATCAGACAAAACAGAATAAAATGAAACTAATCAGAACAATGAAGACCATATGAATTTCAAATCATGATAATTAACAATGGTCACTTCCTTCCCTTTTTAGATAAGTCCTCCCCTTTGACTTTCCCAATATGTATCGTGCATGTTGGATCCCACTAACTCCTTTAGTTTGTTATACTAGGGAGACAACACAAAATTCGCCCATGTGACTCTGAACCATTTCATCCATGAGCATGATCTCAAAGTTGCCTCTCTCCACCTACAAGAGCCTTGAGGTGATCTTCCTTTAGAGCTGAGTAGGTTTCCACCACATAAAACGCCATGTCTTTCTTATCCATTCTGCAGTTGATGGGCAGGCTACCCCTACTTTTTTTCTGGCTCCCTGTCACATAGGGCATTGTTCTCTCTCCTTTCACTTTCAGTCTGTGAATTTTCTTTCTAGTTAAATGTGTTTCTTGTATAGAGCATATTGATGGATCCTGTCTCCTGATCCACTCTGCCTGTATTTCTTTCTATTGGTACATTGAGGCCCTCTTGCACTGCATTGTCTCTCCTGTGCTGTTTTCCTGCCATTGACTCCCTATTTTTCCTCTCCATTCAATCAACTGGCCCCACTTGATGGTCCCCCTCTGACATTGTTCTTGAGACCGTGGTCCTTTTTCTCTCTCTCTAAAATGTCCTTTACTATTCTTTGTAGGGTTGGTTTGGTGGTCATGAAATTCCTTGAGTTGTTCTTTGTCATGGAAGTACCTTGTTTCTCCATTAATTTTGAAAGAAAGTTTTGCAGGGTACATCAGTTTGGGTTGGAAGTTGTTTTCTTTCAGGACTTGCAAATACTTCACTCCTGCCTCTTCTTGACTTGATGGTTTGTGTTGAGAAGTCTGACGTGATTCTGATGGGTTTTCCTTTACAGGTGATCTGTTTCTTTTCTCTAACAGCTTTTAATATTCTGTTCTTGAGTTGAATTTCTGGGACCTTGATTATTATATGTCTGAGTGTATATTTGTTTTGGTTATAGCTAGCTGGAGTTCTATATCCCTCACTCATTTGGATGTCACTTTCTTTTTCCATGCTTGGGAAGTTCTCAGAAATTATTTCTGTAAATAGGGTCCTGATGTCATTTGTCTTGACCCCTGCTTTTTCACTCACATTTTTAATTCTTAAGTTATGTTTCTTTGAATTGTCTTGCAGCCATTGAATTACTTCCTGATTCCTTGTTATTTTTAAGAGATCGTTCCTTTCACGATCACAAGCTGCAAACCTGTCTTCAAGGTTTGGAAGTCTGTCTTCAGTTTCTTTCAAGTGGTTTTGCCAGCTTTCAGTGGAGTTTTTAATTTCTTGGCTATCTCTTTGAATCTGTTTCATGCATTCTAAATCTGTCTTATATTGGTCATTCATGGTTTCCCTCATTTTCCTATGCTTCTCTATTTTTTCATCTGTGTCTTCTTTAGAGATGCTTAGTAATTCTTTTATTATGTTTTTCATTTTCTTTTACCTGGGATAGAATTTCTGTTCTAATTTCTCTTATAGTTTCGTGAAGTTGTTTCTTTACTTCAGTTGACATCACTTCAGACATTTCAGGTGTGCGACTCTCGATCTGCTCTGTGTTTACCTCTCCTGGACTTGCGCTGCTTGGGTTGGATGCCAGAGATTTCCCTCTCCCTCTTTGTCTTGTCATATTCCTGATTTCTTCCACATGCATGTGGTCCAGGCACCTCCACTAGTGGCTACAACTTCTCCAAAGCGAGACTGTCCTGGCCAGTGCTGGCTACGGGCATCCAACGTTGGGCATCTATGCCTCTGCACTGAGCTGGGTACCAGCCCACAAGGGCCCCCAGAGTTTTCACAGGAGCGGAGCTGGTCAGGGCCTGTGGATCTTAGCTGGTTAGGAATCTAAGTGATGTTGTCTGGAATGCGCACAGGAGCAGAACTTGGTCCAAACAACTTCTGCGGGTCCGCCCACAACCTGGAGCTGCTAGAAGGCTGCTTGGTTTTTCTAGCCAGTGCTGACTACGGATATCTGATGGAGGGCTCCCATGCCTCTGCACAGAGCTGGGTACCTCGGTTTGCATGGGAGTGGAAGTGGCTAGGGCCTGTGGATCTAAGCTAGTTAGGAACCTACGCGATGTTGTCTGGAATGCACAGGAGAGCAGAACTCAGTCCAAGCAACTTCCTTGGGTCTGCTCACAACCTGGAGCTGCCAGAAGAAGCCGGCAGCAGACCTGGTCCCGGGCTTATCCTGCCGGATTCCAAAATGGTTCCTGGCCAATTGCTCTCTCCCATCGGGGGGATGGAGTCCCCTGCACTCAACACCAGCCAGTGCAGCTCTCCACATCCACCACTCTCTTCCACCGCTGCGCCTCTCCTCTGAGACCTCTGGGGTCGAATGTGACTGCAACGTGACTGCACTTCCCCAGGCTCAACAACTTTTCTGGCAGGGTGAGTCCAGCTCCAGGCTAAGGCGCCGCCAGCTACCACCTTCTTCTTCTTTGTTTAAATTCTTTTTATTCTCTCTGTGGGTTTCAGTTCATATTTTAGATTCTCCCTGGGTCCAGGGGACCCACTTCCTTCCTTCTTGTCCTCTCCATGATGTAGTCCAGCATCTGAACTGTTTCTCTCAAGAGAGACTGTTTACTCTGCTGCTTATTGTTACACCATCTTTCCAGAAGTCTAGTTCATTTCTTTTTATTGGATAATATTCTTTTGTCCAAATATAATACTTTATTCATTTTCCTATTGATGGTTCCCTGGACTATTTGGGCTGTTAACTGGTACTGTGACACACATATGTCATCCTGGCTACTCAGAAGGCTGAGGCAAGAAGATTGAAGCCCTGAGGCCAATCAGGATAATTTAGCAAGACTTCGTTCCAAAAGGGGGTGGCAGTGAGATGTAGCTCGGTGCTAGGGCACTTGATAAGCGTATGTGAGACATGGTTTCAGTCCCCAGTGCTACTATTAAAAAGCAGTTATTTTATGGGTATATTTTCTCATTTCTCCCAGGCAGCTATCTAGGAGTAGAACTGCCAGGTTGGTCAATGTGTACACATTAATTTTTTAAGAAGCAGCCAACTGTTTCTCAGAGATTGTTTGCATATTATACTTCCAGTGTATGTATATGACTTCCAGTTCTATATTCTAACCGACATTTGGTATTGACAATCACTTGATTCTTAGCCATTTGGTAAGTCTATGGTGGAATCGTGTCATGATTTTTTAATTCTTACTTCTTTGAGGACTCTCAAAGAAACTTTTGTTTCCCTGGAGTGCCAATGTGTTCTTTTGCTAGAAGTTTTCCAATTTTAGCTGCCAGTTATCATCCCATTCCTCCTCACCATCCTGTCCTGGAGGTTGGACTCAGGGTCTTGCACACACTAGGCAAGTGATCTACCACTGAGCTACATCCTCAGCCTTTTTTTTAAATTTTGAGACAGAGTATTACAAAATTTCCCAGGCTGGACACAGACTTGATCCCGTTCTCAGGCTTCCAAGTAGTTGAGATTATAGGGATGTATTTTTACACATGGTCCTTTTTATATACATTTTAAGGTAGGTTTGTTTATAACCAAAATAAAGGAATTTTGATAATTGCATTAATTTTAAGATCAACTCAAATTTAGTGTATTGAGTCTTCCAAACAAGGAACATCATAAGCATCTTGTCATTTTCAACATATAGATGCTGTGTAACATCTGTTTATATCTTAAGTATTTCAGTTTGTTGGGACTGATTCTGATCTGACCTTCTCCAGCAGTGGCAGCTTAAGTGTCAGTTCAGCTTCCTTGGCCTCAGCTCATGTCAACTCTGCAACACACACTTTAGGATCAAGCAAAGGTGTGGGCAGGCTCTGTACAATGGGTTTGGGGCATGTCTTGGTCACTTTTGTTTCGTTGCTGAAGGGGTTGCGTGCCTGGATCACTGAACTCTCTGAATCTGATTCTGAGGAACAGATTCTCTACATCGTTGCCATTCTGGAACCTCATTCCGCTGCTGCCATTTTGGATCTTCCTGTGACCTCTACTGCCATTTTGGAACCTGGTGTGGCCTCTGTTGCCATTCTGGAGCATGGGGCTCTTCAGCTTTCTCCTCTGAGCAAAGTCTTTCACTTTTGCAGTTTTGAGGCTACAAAGGGTGTGTAGACCTGCTGCTTTCTGGGGTGTCCCCAGGCCATCTTTTTATTTCTCTGTTCCTTCTCAGCAATCGAGGTCTCAGCCCTATCTTTACAGTTCACAGCTTTCTGGATAAACTCACAACATTTTGAATCACCATGCTGGGCTCTTTGCTCTTGAATCACAACATAAATCCGGCTAAAAGCCCCCAACAGTAGCCATGCCACAGCCTCAACATTAGACTGCCTTGAAATTTCTTTTGCCAGATTAATCAGTCCACCATCCTTAATCTCAGTCTCAGGCAAAGTCTCTGGACATAAACAAAATGCAGACAAACTTTCTGCCAAGCCATAGCACACATTGTGTGGAGTCCCAACAACCAATGCAGTCCTTCTTCCCAGCAGAAACCTCTTGAGCCTGGTCTTTACTGGCAGGCTCTCTATCAGCCTTCTGGTCTCCTGAGCTCTGACCAGAATCTCCCATGCAGAGCAGCCTAAGCTGTTCCAGCTTTACTCTTTCAGGCGATATCTCTGAACCTTTTCAAACTCTTCCCACAACCCATTCCCAAAGGCTCCTGAACCACATGGTCATGTACAGTCACAGCAACGACCCCACTCCTCTGGTACCAAATTTTTGTTACAGTCAGGGGTCTCAGGGAAAAAAGATTACAATCAGGACACAGAATTTATATTATGTATGATGGTTACCCAGTTGTTAGACACAAGAAAGTGCAGGAAATGTGTCCACAACATCAACTGTTCTGGGAAGGCCCAAAGGCCAGCAGTGGAAGCTAGAAAGTCCATGCCAGCGAGATGAAGGATCTGTGCTAGTAGGTTGAGGGTTCTACAGTGGAGCCAAGAAGCAATGCTCAAATAAGAACCAGGGCTTCCCGAAAAGTACCACAGCCATCCTCAGCGACAGTGAGGTCCCGTGCTCCTCTGACGATGAGAACAGTCAAGTACATGCCAGGAAGCCAGCGTGACAACTTCTCCTGGAGTGTGAACAGCAGCCATCTTCCCCTCTGGTGCCAGGAAGCGATGCTCAACACAAAGACCAGAGCTCCCCAAAGTGAACCACAGCCACTCTCACCAAGGTCCCAAGCTCCTCCGATGATAATAGCCAAAGTCATATTGGGGAGCCAGCCTGACAAGGTCTTCCAGGAGAACCAGTGGCTCCAAACAACAGCACTTAGGGGAACCCACAGTGCCTCCGCTCTTCCTCTCCACATCTCTCTTTATGCTGGCAACCTTCCTCAGGTGGATTGTGCAGCACCATGCCAATTTAATTCAGCTGGGGCCAAGTTGACCACCAGTTCTTAATCCATAACAGGGCTCCCCACTTGCTCTCTTTTCTGGGCTGCAGTTGCCATCCTGTCTGGTTCTTCAAGCCATTGCTATTAGGATTTTAGCCAGTCTCTACCACAAACTGGGGCCTTTCCTCAGACTAAAAGCAGAAAATAAAAGTGGAAATGTGCACCATACTGTTCTTCCAACTATCAGATTCCTCTGTTTAATCTGTTAATTGTCTGGTGTCTTACATAAAGTTGTTGCATTCAATATATTATAGTCAGAATTTATTGTTGTTACATGTGGTGCTATTTTGTGGTGATTCATTTCCAGGTTATTCAGTCTGCTGTATTTCCCAGAAAATTAAAATTTATTACACGTAATAGTAAAGGAGGAAAAATGTTTTTTTCAATATTACAAACTGGTGGTGAAGGAGAAAGGTGTTTTGGAGTCAAGTGAAGAGACTGAATTTTGACTTTTCTCACCTGCTACTGTTTTCCTGAAAGTAAGACTCAGCTGGAAAATAATCAGCTTTGAAAACTAGAGATCAAAAAGGCCTGCCTAAATTGGCTCATCCTTGCCTTGTCTTGTGGAGTACTGAGCAAGAGATGGAAGGTAGGGCCAGGATAAGCTGATTGGGGCTGGTATTTTTGATCTCTGGTCTTCAAGGCTGATTATTTTGCAGCTAGGTCTTACTTCCAAGTAATGGGGGTAATTATGTGACATTGAGTATCTTCTTTAACCTTTTTAAATTTCATATGGACCAGGCATGGTGGTGCACACCTGTAATCCCAGCACTTGGGAGACTGAGGCAGGAGAATTGCTGCAAGTCTGAGGTCAGCCTGAACTGTACAGTGAAACCCTGTCTCAAAAAGACAAAAAAAAATTTCGTATGTACTGTAGTTGGAGATATTATAGTAGGCCTAATAACATACACTTAAACAACAGTTACCATATTTAATCCTTATTTTACCTGTGAAACCTTTATTAAGGTCTGAGCTAGCCCTACTGTATCTGAGTTGCACACTTATTTTTCTGATAAAGGGTGAGACTGACTCATAGGGTCTCTTCACTAAATGCAGCGTGCTAATTGGCAGAGGAATTAATATGCATTGTTTTTCTTGTTGAAGGTGGAATAAAAGAGTACACCGGTAACCAACCCTAACAGTCTTGGAGGTTGAGGCATGAGGGTCACAAGTTTGATCCCTGCCTAGACAACTTACTGACTTGCCCAAGACTGCTTCAAAAAACAAACAAACAAGTAAATAAGTAAATAAAAAGGGCTGGGGATGTAACTCAGTGCAAAGGCCCTGGATTCAACCTTCAGTGCTGTCCAAAAAAAAAAAAAAAAGCACAGCAGAGTAAAGGAATCTATTACTTGATTATTTAAAAGTTTGAAATCTGAAAAGGAAATGTTTACTTTTCCCTTATAGGAATCTCCTCCTCCTGTAGAAAATTACTGTCTACCAGAAGCTGTTTCATTTCTTCAAAATAATAAGGAACCTGGACCTGGCTTATCACAAAAGAGAAAAGCTTCTGCAGAGAAAAATAAAATCAAACGGTCTAGAATACACTAATCATATAACCGCTCTTTGGTTACCAAACATGAAATGTTTAAGTTAATGGCCTGAATGTTACTGTGATGGGTTTCTGTAATAAAGACAAGTGCCTAAAGAACTGCTTCAGGAAGTAATGATGATCCCAACTGAAGTTTCTAACACCTGAAATTAAATCACTGAAATACTAACTGTTCCTTAGTTTAAAAAAAAGTTACCTGTAGTATTAACAAAGTACCACTCACTCCTTAGCTAGCTTGTTTCTAAAACACACTGATGGGTATAAGTTGCTGTTTATTTTTCTTGTAAATATCTGAGGCTGTATAGCTCAATGGAAGTTGCATGGTGATGAGTTTTGCTCCAAAATGTCTCCTTTAATTCATGAGAACAAAAGTCAGTTGGAGTTTTTCATGGTTCCCTGATTTTACCTCTTTCACAGGCGCCTGAACACAAGGTTAAAGAGGAGCCTAGGGTTCTAACCCTATATACCTGTTGTGTATGTATATATGTATATGTATGTTTGTATAAACTTCCATGATGTTTGCCAACTTTGGACATCAAAATTTGGAAAATGTGACAAAGAATAAAAACAATGACTCAAATTAGCGTTCTGCCCTTCTTCCCATTAATTAGATTCAAATTAATTAGGCCTTCAGATCTTATAATCTTATAATCACCCAACACTAAGACTGGAAACAGAGGGAAACTCTAATATTAAAAACTTTTTAACTAGTAAAAAGCAACTACTAAAAATATAAAAACAGCAATTGCAGAAAGCAGGTATCACCCTAACACTGAGGGAGCGTGGCGGAACCTGACCATTAGGAGAGGGTGCCACCCCTCTTCCCCAGGCTGTAGGTAAAGAAACTTCTTGGAGGCTTGGGCTGGGGAGCACAGCCGCCCTGGGGGCCACTTCAGGAGTGGGGAGGACCCTGCAGGAGGAGGTGTGGGCTGCTGAGCCTAGGACTGCCATGTGAAGGCGATGAGGTGTATGTACCACAGGCCACTCTCCCGACCACACAGTGGGAAGCAAGTCTTCCTTGCTGCCTTCTTAGTCTCTATCATGCCCTTTCCTGGCAACACCATGTAGCGCTAATGGAGGCCTCTGCTGCTGAGCTCCTATCACCAAACAGCCCATCTCAGTGGCACGGTGGCACCTGTCTATGAAGGAGGGCGAGCATGGAGATTTCGAGGATGCACATGCTGTCACTAACATATTTCTCATGTCTTCATTAAGAGAACAGCCTCTGGGCCTTCTCAGGATAGTTTGGGGGAGCAGGAGCTACAGGTTGATAAATCCACTCCAACATCACTATGCACAGAAGCCCAATCTTTCCTTCACGGAAACCCAGAATCTCTAGCCATGCACCTGTATTTGTGAACTCGGCTGTTCTAGCATGAGTAGCTGGCACAATACTTGTTTACAGGAAAAGAAAAGCAATCAGCTGAATCCAGAATGCAGAAATTTCTACAAGCAAAATGACCAGGTTTCATCAGTTAACTCAAAGGTAAGAAAAATAAGGTGGGAAAATGAGGGGAGACTTCTAAGACTGCATGCAAAGGGTCACCTGAGCCTGCATCGTGTTCCAAAGTAACCAAATCAACCAGCTCCAAAGCAGCACCAAGAAAAACCAGTGAAATAAAACACCGTTAGGAGATCTGATAGTACAGAAGTATTTCTTAGGTGTGTAATGGCCTTTGGGTTAAGAGCATCCACTGGTAAGCCAACTCTGGAAGGCTGAGCCAGCCTGGGCAATTCAGTGACTTTGGGAGACCATCAAAAATTTAAAGGGCTGGCGATGCAGCTCAGAGAGAAGGTCCTGGGTTCAATCAGTACTTCCCCCCCCATCCCCAAGCATCCGTAAAATACGGATGAAAAGGGTCAGAGGTCACTTTAAAAATAAGCCAGGCCACACACACACATTTGTTGAAATTGGGTTTGGGGAGCAAGGGCATGTTTTATACTATTCTCTGTAATAACGTAGTTGAAATTTTTATTAAAGACACTTGTTTCCCTTCTCTTGCCCGAAATCTCAGCTACTTCGCAAGCTGAGGCAGGGGAATCTCACATTTGAGGCCATGTCAACTTACTGAAATTGGGTTTGAGACCTGCCTCAAAATAAACTTTTAAAAGGGCTAGAGATACTGCATCATGGAGTTTGCCTAGCATGCCTGACACCCTCGGTTCAATCAAAGCAATGTAAGTGTATACCATAAAACCAGATAAATGCCAAAGCGAGCCATAAGGTGTCATGCTGATCTCTGATAAAATTAATTATGGTTCATGTCGCAGAACTGTAAAGAAACCCTTAAAATTTAAGTGTAACTGGGAAAAACGAAGGGAACATTACAACTAGCCAGTTGTAGTGTAAAACAGATTAACCTTTACAGTAAGCAAACTGGAATGGTCAGAGATTTACTGTCAAGGCACAAGCCAAACAGAATACAAGTACTCTGTTACACAGAAGGAAATAAGCAGCTACAGAAATATTGAAAACAAGTTACCTAAAAAGATAAACTATTAAAAGTCCTTATACTGTCTTATGATTAATACATTGTGTCAACTTGAGAAGTTTAGTAGTTTAATTGAGAGACTCAGCATGGGGCCAGGGTCCCTAGTTTGTAACATCCTCAGTTTGTAACATCCTCATCCTGTGCAGAGGAAGGCAAGGACATTTTGTGAGTGTTACACCTACCCTGGGAAGGCGGGGGTGGCTTGTGTACAACTTAAGCGTAGAGAAGAGGCTTGCCTTTTCTCTTTTGCTCTGGCTGCTGCCTTGAAGTGTTGCCCCAGTGCCATGCCACTCTGCTTTGGAGCCAGCTGATTATGGACTGAAATCTCCAGAACTGTAAGCTAAACAAACCTTTCCTTGCTTCACTTTGGGTGTCAGGTGTTTTGTCCCAGCAATGAGAAAAGTAACCAAAACATACTGATAATTAATGAATTTACTATTGCAAATGAATTTACTATTGCAGGTACCAGTACCTCCTGCCCTTGAGTATGTATCTCTGCTGATTTAACCGTATTAAAAAATGCATTTGGAAGCTGGGTGTAGTGGCACGTGCCTTTAATGCCAGCATCATAGGAGGCTGAGGTGAGAAGATTGCAAGTTTGAGCCCAGACTAGACAATTTAGCAAAATCTGATGTACGCGACCCCCGGGATGAGCAAAATCTATGAGACACTCAAA